>JAJMDK010000277.1:0-16712 GCA_030573515.1 Hanseniaspora jakobsenii
TTGAAAGTTGTCAAACATTTAGCCACTGACAGCATCTTAACAAAGAGAGACAAAAAGAACATATTAAACCAACAAAACAAAGTCAATAAGAAGAAGAAAGAAAAAAGCAGAAACAAAGAAAAGGCAACTAACAAGGATGAGAAGAAGATACATCTAACGTCAACCTTCTTAAAGGATCAATTAAAGTATTTGATAGAGTATTACATCTACAAATACTCTGTTGAGGAGCTGCCCCAGGTTATAGTTGAACAAGAGAACGTTAAGAAGAACATGGATTTGAAAGACACTACGATTAAATCATGGAAATTCAACAAAAATAAACAAGTTTGGTTATTAAAAAACACATACAGTTTTGAAGACAAGAAAACACAGGATACATTGACCATTCCAAAAATATATGATCCTTTATTGGTTGAGTACTATATAAATTTGCCTAGTGAAAGTAAAATAAAACAAGATCTTATAGAAAAAAGCTGGTCTATATTACACAACTGGAACGAAGGTGTGGCTAAACAAAGAGAGCACATGCTTAAAATGTTGAACGATGATGAACAAGTAGAAGAAGATAAAGAAAAGGAAAGTACTGAGTCTTCAGCTAAAAAGAATAATAAGACCAAAAAAGATGATGAAGAAGAAGAAACTGAACAGATTAATTTACCACATAAGGATATTGTATCTAGAGCTCACAGTATTATTGAAAATCTAGACAAAGTTAAAAGTGCCTCTTTTAAATTGGAAGAAATCTAAATAACATTTTTATTTTATTATTACTCCTGTTAAACACTTTTTACAATATTACAAGAAATAATTCCAAATATAATCTGAGCATTACATTTTTTTTTCAATTGTTATTAGTATTATGTTTTTTATAAAAAATGTAGTAATTCTTATATATCTGTCATATTAAAGTCTATTATGTTTTTTGTTTTTAAAAATAACATTAATGTTGTCTTTGTTAACTTGTAGAAAGTCTTATATTAAACTTTTTATATCTTTCAGTCATCTATTACTTCTTAAACTATGGATTACACTAGCATTTAATCTCTTGTAATTTGATGTTAGTTTATAATACATTCATTTGGAATATAAAAAAGTATAGTCACGTGGTATGCATTATTATCTTTTTGGTTAATGTAATTATTACAAATTTTATATTGTTGATTATACTAACAAATGAAGTTAGGTAGAAGATAAAAAAAAAATAAAAAAAATTTTTTTTTTTTTTTTTTTTTTTTTTTTTTTTTAACAATTGATAAAGTGCTCATGAGATTAATTATTATAATTGTGTATTAAGACTAAGACATCTTGTTATACTCTTCAAGAATTATCTCGAAAGGGGAGTTTAGTATTATGGTTAATCTACAAGCATATAAGTAAAAAGTTAATGCTAAGGTTGTTGTTATATATGTATATATGTATATATATAGATAAAAATATCCAATAAACAGAAAAAGATACATATAGATAATCTTAATAACAAGGTTACCTGTAATACAACCATATTAAAAATCATATCTAAAGGTTTTCATGCACTGTAATTAATTACTAGCAAGAATAAATAAATAAAGAATTAAATAAAAGATAAACATATTCACATGATAATGGAAGATAAAAACATACATGAAGCTAGCGCAGCAAATGACACCAAAAACACAACCGGACAGAACAAAAACAATAAATCCAAAACTGGCAATAATAAAAACGGTACTAGCCGCAGCAACAGTACAGTAAAAGAGAAGAGGGGAAGAAAATACTCATCGTCCTCCTTTTTTGTTTCTTCTCTTTCCAAAAATGAATCATTTAAAGTAAAGAGTACAAGCGATTTAATTCCTCTCATTAACAACGGTTATAATAACAGCATCAGCAATAATAGCACGAAGTATGATAGATATAATCATGAGGATGAGGGTAAACTTGAGTCGTCTGATTCAAAAATGAGTTTGCACATGTATGACATTAACAGCATCAAAAATAAATTTCAAACTAATGAAGACAACATTATAATTCCTCGTGGGTCATTAAAAAAAGAACGTGAAAAGAACCCCTCTCAATATTACTTGAAGTTTTGCAAACAATGGTTTAAAAAAGTCTCTGAGGACAACTTTTATTATGAGGGAAGACTAAGTTCAAGTCTTTTAAAGACATTAGATGCCAGAGATAAAAGGGAAAAGAATTTGAGATTTTACTGGCCAACCCATGGAAATAGAGTTTGTGATATTGGATACAGCTTTGAATTTAAAAATGGAAAAATCAACGGACCATTTTCATTTGAGTTTCTTCCGGGAGAAGACGCTGAACCGTTGAATTTTAAGAAATATGAAAACAAAAACTTGAACATTTATTTCTTGTTAAGAGTGTTTGATGCGGATTTGGACTTATTTGAAAGGATTATGGATACTTTGGATCATGTAGCCAAGAATATCTTGATTTATGTGGTGAGATCTCTTGTAAAAGGGTGGAACATATATCTAACCTGTGATATAAGATTGATCAAAAGATGTTCAGAAATCATCTCAAAGGTCAACAACTTCCACTACTACTTCAACAGACCCTTTGTGACTAATGTTGATTGTCAGAAATACCTAACTTGTCAAAATTGCTACTACTTTGCCAATAAACCAAAGGATGAGAAGACTGGGTTGTTATTATCTGAACTGGATGAAAAGAAGGAAGCAACAGCTTTAGAGTCTGATGAAAGTGATAGCAGTAATAGTAGTAGTAGTAGCAGTAGTAATGAGGAGTCTGATTTGGAAGATGCTCATCCTATAGATATGTTAGCTGATGCCTATGATACACTAAGAGAGCAATTGTCATTGAAGAACTTGGATATCAGTGAAAACTTGACAGAAACATTAAATCCTAGAAAGATGGCTCTAGATTATCTTTCAAATCTTTGAGTATTGTTTTTTTAGTTATATTTATATAATGAATGCAGTAGTTTCCTTGTTTTTGGTAAAAGCAAAAAAAAAAAAAAAAAATTGAAAAGCATTAAAAGAGATATTCATTATTAAAAAACATAATATATATATATATATATATATATATTTAAGATCATACCCATTCGTAGTAGTATGGATGCTCAAGAACATGGTAGAAATGGCCATTCTCCCCCTCGTCCAAAAACTTGTCATTAAATCTCCAACGGTCTTCCAGGGGTGTTTCCAAAATATTGTAATCGTATTGTAAATCACCCATTTCCATCACAAGTTCTTCATCCATGTATTTGAATCGACCAATTTGTAACTCTGTGTCGGTGATATCACCCCTTGCCAAACGTGCATATCCAATTTTTTGTAAGTTCTTGTAAAGTATATACTCACACCATCTGTCTGAATCACTAGGCTCAATGTCCCTCATTCCTGATTCTTTGCTTACATAATTGTTGTAGTTGCCCTCATGTGGGTCTGTTACCAAATAGGAAAGCAAGATGGATCCTCTGTTTTCTTCATTGCCTCCCATTAGAGACTGCATGTACTTGGATTGCAAGTATCTATCCTCAGGATCCTCCTCTTGTCCACTGTGGAAAACAAAGACATCAATATACTTGTCCTTTGATAGTTCCAATACTGCATGGATTGCAGGTGCCAACTCTCCATCTGGAGATGGTAACAAGTGATGGGTGGATTTTACAATTGGATACTTGGATAATAATATACAACCCCATGTGTGTTTATTAGGACCTGGACCATAGTCAAAGTACATATTCAATTCATTAGCCATAGTTTGAATCAAATCTCTATTTCCCATCAAAGATCTCTGTGTATCTGTTTCCAAAAGCCCTAGTATATCTAGTTCCATATCTCTGGCAATCTCAGTTATCTTGGTTTCACTAGCCCACATATTGTTGTCTAAACCAAAATGAATAGTCCAAATACCAGCTGTGATAACATCATCTTCTTCATGGTATGGTGTAGGTAAATGATCCTTGAATGGATCATTTTCAACATAGTTTCTATAAATCAAAGCGATATTTAACATCACGGCAATAAAGATTGATTTCTTGTTTATGCCACAATCATTGGATTTGTCACTAGAATCACTAGTTTCTTCTTCATAATCCACAGGAGAAACCAAAACACCTAAAATAATACAAGCTGTTAAGATTATTAAGACCAATGGAAGTCTTTCTCTTAATACAGGACCATAAGGAACAAAAGCATAAGCTACAGTCCAAATATGTGCTAATGTAAAGATAATATAAAAGATAAAACTTAATCCATATAATAAAACAGTCTTTTTAACTGAGACATTTAATGCGTTTTTGGTCTTGAATAAGTTTTGCAAAATCATTGGATATGATAAAATAATTGCAACGTAGTAGACCAATCCACCAAGAGTGAATTTTTTGAATTCTATAATATTTTCATTGGCTAAAACATAAGTAGACCCTGAGAGGAGTGTAATAACAAGAGTTTTCATCAAGGTTTTATTGTATTTTAGCATGCTCTTGTTGTTTAATAAATGCATTACTAGTATAGACAAAAGCAAAACTAATGCTGATAAATTTGACCAAGGGTAATATAACAATGGGGCTTCGTTTTCTTTATATCCTTCCCATGACCAATAAATTATTGTGGATGCATCAGTGAGTAGTTGATGTGTAGCAAAAAACAAAGCTCCAAGAGATAGCGTGGCTATAAAATTGTAAAGTATTGAACCTAAAACTGAATTTTGTTGGGTCTTAGTTTTAAAAGAAATTTTTTTGTTGTTATTAGATCTTTCTTCCAAAGGTTGTTTGCTTGTAACAAATACAGAGTAAATCATACCAACAATGATAGCTCTTAAATTCCAGCCGCCATTGGTGTCATTCATAATAGGCCATAGAGGGTTGTTACCAAAATGATATAATTTCAAAGAAACTGTTAATGAAAGACCTAGCAAGAAATAAATAGTGAATTGGCTTTGGTCTTTTAAGGAGATTATTTGGTGAAGTAAGCCCATGGAATTAAATAATGCCCCCAGTCCCACTACTATAAGTCTATTCTCAGGAAGTTCAACATACTTAGATCCTACCATTAGTAAAATACCGATAGTTGGTGTGTATTTGCTGACAATGTTTTTTCTAACCCATGAAGAAACCATGATTACAGGGAGAGCTAAGATCAAGATAATAGCTTCATATCCTGAAATACCCATCCACCATAAAGGAAAATGCCATATAATACACAAAAGACCTGTTAAGTTTGTAAAGAAAATGAATGATTGTATTATGATATTAGAAGTAACAAAAAATGAGTTAGCTTTATAATTTGTGGATATTTTGTTTTCTTTTATAACATTTTCCAATGCAGCACTTGTAACAGGCTCCTTATTTTCAACTGAGGAAGAATTACTGTAAGAGGTTGTTAATTCTAAATCCTCATTTTTTACTATCTTCTCAGTGGATATATCTACTTTATGAGTATCATCTTTAGTGATATATAAGTAGACATCTTTGTAAGAGCTATTGTAAATGTGATCATTGTAAACATCTTGAATAATTAAAGACCACTCAAAGTATGAGTAAATTGAGTAAGCCCCTGGTTGGATATGTACAGAGTGCTTAATATACCAAAAGATCAAAGGCATCAGAGTTAAAAAGAATGCCAAATGGAAGAAAATTTTATAGAGTTTGTCCTTTGAACTTGCATTTTTAGTATTAACTTTATAGTTTAAAATATAGTATGGAATAGTTAATGCAATATAACCAATCATTCCAATATCATGTATATCATGATCATCTGATGAAGTGATATATATAAACACCCCACAAAATACAGTCCTTATAAAACCAACAAAAGCTAAAGATTTAGATGATTTATAAGAGAATTGTAATATATGTATTAAAAATCTAGGGAAGGAGCATAAGACTATCATGATATGAAAAATGTTTCTCTCAGGGTAATAATCACCAATGGTTGCAGATACACTAGCAAACCATTCATCAGGGTATGCATAATGGCTATTTTTAGTAATGTTGTAGTAATGAAGATAATTTGCAATCAAAGAACATGTTAAAAAGGCAGAAATAGCTAATAAGGTATGTAGTTTGATAACATTACTACCTGATACTTTTATCATATTTTACTTATATTTGATTTATATATATTTACTTTATATATAAATATAATATTAATGTAGTATTAAAAGTGATATAAACTTTATTAGTTGGTTAGATGTGTTCATCTTCTTTATAATAAAGAGATGTAATTAATGTATTTGTTTATGTTTATGTACTTTCAATGGGGGTTGTAAGTTTTTTTTTTTGTCTTTTTTTTTTGAAAATATCTTTTTTTTGTAATTGTGATAGTATAGTCATGTGATAATATAGTCATGTGATAATATAGTCATGTGATAGTATAGTCATGTGATAGTATAGTCATGTGATAGTATAGTCATGTGATAGTATAGTCATGTGATAGTATAGTCATGTGACTTAAACTTTTTTTCTTATTAATAGTGGATTGTTTTATTTCTCTTATTAAAATTATCTATATTTAAGTCTTTTTTTTTAATTTTTTATTTTTTTTATAGTTTTTCCCACTTACCCTACTTTTTTTATTATTATTATTTATTTTATTTTCTTAATATTTTTTTTTTTATATATGAGTTACTCCCCTCCCTTGCCTTCACTCCTCCCCTACTGATTGTACATTTTTATTTTTTTTTAATTTTTTTTATACACTCTTTTTTTTTTCTAAATAAAATGATTAATACTTTCCGTACTTTTATTATACATACCACTACTAAATAAAATTAATTATTGAAAATCTTAACAACAATAATAACTTATTAAATACTACGTTAAGTACTTAAATATTATTATAAATTTTAATTTTTGATTTATTCATTAATATTTTGTTCGAAGTACATATTATACAAATATATAACCAAATCTTTAATAAATTTTTTTTAAAAATAATTTAATTTTATTTATTTTTTTTTTTTTGATAAAGAAAAAAAATATAATTAAAAAGTAATGCAGGTTACTGGTAGTAGTAGCAACAACAACAACATAAACACTACAGCCATTACTGATAACAGTGCTGGTTTTATTCATAGTGATTTATCAAGTGATATAAACAATAAAAGTGATTCTTCAACCAAGGCAAATGATACAAATATAACAGACACTGAAACAATGACATTCGATACGATTATAAACGAAGATAGTACCAATAAGAATAGTGTTAGCAACTCTCTCTTTGATAACAAGAACAGTTGTAGTAAGAGTAATAGCAGTAGTAGTAGTGGTGATAGCGATAGTGATAGTAATAGTAGTAGTAGTAGTAGTACTAATACTAGTGAGAATGATGAATGTACTTTTAATGATTGTAACTCTAACCATCTACAAAATACTGAAACCTCTCAAAACGAACATTTACAACAAAGAGAACTGATGGGTGAAAGTGATATCATAGCATTGAACAAAGCATTATTAGCCAGTAAGCAACAACAAGAAAAATGTGAAGATAAGGAACAGAAGGAAACATCCACAGCTAATAATAACAGTAACAATACTAATGGTAACAAAACTTTGGGAAGTAAACATTTAAGTAATTTCTTGCAGAAGTTCTCCCATTCACCTTCAGCTCCATCCAGCAGTAGAGGAAGTCTGGATCTTCAGGAAGAGAGTGCAGATGTCATGGTATCTAATAACGACAAAGTCTCTGCACAACAACGACAACATGAAATAAGCCTAATGAAAAAACATAACAAAACCCTTCATCAGATGATCGAGGAGCATCCAAAGGTTTTTGGATTAGAAAACTTTGGAAACACATGCTACTTGAACTCCATTCTCCAATGTCTCTTTGTACTGGATGCCTTTAGAGACAAACTAACTGAAGCTCAGTTGGTGAAGGAGATCCATATGCCAAAGAGGCAATTCACTCCATTAAAGCAAAGACAATTCACACACAACAGTCTCACGGGGAATAGCAGTGGAAGGAATAACAAAAACTCAAACATGATAAAAGTCGTGAATATAGATTTTGTTTTAAAGAATATAGGCATTAAAATCCCCTATGATAAAGTGATTGTGGGTAGATCCTCAGACAAAAAAATCCATAGCAATGACACGCGAAAGAAAAATGCTCTATTGAAAGGTCCCGTGATCAATGCAGATCATTTGTCATTAAACTATAAAGATTTGGAAAAATCTCTGGACAAGGATGACAGCAAGAGACTATACTATGCATTGAAAGATTTGTTTGAAATTGTGATTGAGAATGACTACTCCACTGGTGTTGTCTCTCCGACTGATCTCCTGCAAACTTTGCGAACTACAAACATTCTCTTTCAGGGGGGTATGCACCAAGATTCGCAGGAGTTTTTAAATTTCCTTTTGAACTCTATGGATGAACATTTAGAGTCTATCAATAGTATTAATAATAACAAAACCAAGAATGGAGATCAATGTGAGGATGCAGCAGTTTCCAGTGAGAAGGAAAGTCATGGAAATAACTTTATCAGAGATTATTTCCAAGGGTGCATGGAAAACAACATCAAGTGTCTAAAATGTGGGCAAGTATCAAAAACTTATGAAAAATTCTTTGATATACAAATTCCTGTATCCAAAAAATACAAAAACTTATCCTCAGCCTTCAACAACCTTATAAAATCACCCACAAAGGAGGTATTAAAGGGAAGCAACAAGTTCTACTGTGAGAGGTGCAATAGCCTGGAGAGGGCAGAGAGAACGGTTAACTTTGCAAAGTTGCCCAAATACTTGATCTTCCACTTGAAGCGGTATGAATACTCTGAAAGGGAAAACAAGATGGTGAAGCTTTTCAACAAGCTTGAGTACTCTTTAAACTTAAAGATCGACAAGTTTATGAAAAACTACGAGCTCTCTGGGATAGTTATCCATCTGGGTATGGACAGTTCCCATGGACACTATGTATCAATAGTCAAGCATGAAAAGTTGGGCTGGTTGCTTTATGATGACGAAACTGTGATGGGAATTCAAGAGGAAGATGTTTTGAAGTTTTATGGAAATATTGAGAATATGAGTTGTGCTTATTTGTTGTTTTACAAAGAGATTGGTTTGAACAATGTGGACAATAGTGATGTAAATAAACCAGTAAACAACAATTTTACTTTCTCTTCTTTTTCCTCATCTTCTAATAATGCTAATATTAATAATAATAATACTGCTGTTGTTGCTGATACTCCATTGGTGGCTAAATCCTTTTCACCTTTGAATGGCACCCCACATCTTACTACTAACAACAGTCCAGCGACTTTCACTTCAAATCATTCCGACAATAGTAGTAATTTGTTTATTAAGAGTAAAAAACTATTTTCCAACGATGACAATAATTCCAACTCTTCCAAAAAGAACACCAATGATAATACAACAACTACTATTTGTAATGGTAATAATGTCAATAATGGTATTAGTAGCAGAAGCAATAGTAATGTCAGTAGTAGAAATAGCAGTATAGTTAATATCAGCAATAAAAAAAGAAACAGCATAATGGGCGGGATAAGAAGAGACTCTGGCTCTTCAGTAAAACAGAAGGATTATGATAGTGAATTGAGGAAATTTATAGAAAAGGATGAACTGTATAGAAGAATAAAACTTCAACAACAGTTACAAAAACAGCAACAACAAATAAAACATTCATCAACTACTAATAATGGTGTAGAACCGAAGGAAGAACAAAAACAAAATAATTCATCTATAGCAAATCCATCATCTACTGGTGTTTCAAATGACAATAATAATAATGATGATAATACTAATAAATCTAGTGGTAATGTGCCTGTGTTGAATCAAATACATGACATTTATACACCCCCTATAACGCCTAGTGGATCAAGCAGTAGACTAAGTTTCTTGTTCAGTAGTAATTCTATGGCCAAGAGTGATAAAAAGAAGAGTACAGCTAATGGCGGAGGAGATGGAGCTGTTAAAAGAAGTAGATCTAAGTTTTGGAAAAGATCAGGATAATGAATTAGACATTGATTATATAAGACTTTATTTTTTAAAGAAAAGATATATATATGTTAAAGATATGATCTCTTTTTTTTTAACTTATTATTTATTTTTTGATTATCTTATTAATTCTTTATCATTTACTATATATGAGTCTATATTATTAACTTATATCTAAGTTTATATAGTAAGATAACAATTAAGTGTTCCTATTTTTACTTTAACTCTTTATAATTTATCTATGTTTTTATGTGTGTTATTAGTACCTAATAGTAGTAGTAAGTATAGTATTATTACTGTATAAATAATAAAGAGGTATTTAGAAGGTATAACGTGATATCTAATTATACATAGATAAGAGAAATATATATAGATAAAATAAACGATGTACACGTGACTACTTATTTTTTAAAAAAATAACTAATTAATCAAAAAATAAGTATTATTATTATTTTTTATCTTTTCTTTTAGGCTAGTTGAAAAAAAATATATAGATATGTCCCTTATATTATTATTATTATACGTTCTAATAAAAACTAAATGATTGATTAATATGTTTGTTAAAGAAATCAAAAGGACAATTATAGTTAAAAAATATATAGGTGATGCTCTATATAAAAAATATTAACTGGTATTACAAGTAGTAGTATTTACCTTATTTCTTTTCCCACCGCCCTTTCTTTTATTCTCCCCCCTTTTATTTTTTTTCTTATATATATACCTAAAAACAATATCAATATCTCTCTGTCACTGTTTCCGTCCCCCTTTTTATTCTCGTATTTGTCCATGGAATCTAGTAATACCACTTCTACTACTTCTACTACTTCTACTATACTCCATTTTATAACAATATAAGGGGGGGAAAAAACCAGAGATAATACTAAAAAAAAAAAAATAGAGAAAATATGGAGAGATAATACTTGTGGAGAAAATATCCATAAGATATATACGTTTAATTAATTAATTATCTGGAGGGTAATAACTAATAACTAAATGAAAATAATGCATTTAACTATTAATAGAAACCATCATTGCCTTTTGAAAGGTGACAAATAACAAGAAAAAGAAAAAGCAAAATAAAAACAAAGAATAACAAAGAAATCGTAAACTTTAAATAAGTCAACCGCTAACTGACACAATGCATATACTGTATATTCTAACATTATACTACCAATTTTTTTTTAAAAATAATAATAGTAATTAACATATTTAAGGTTTCTCCGTAATTATCAATATATATATCTCTATTTCAATATCTATTTATATATATATAAAGTAAGGGGAGTTTCTTAAAATTATAAATGAAATAATAGATACGTTTTGATTACTTGTACAATGTCAAATTATTTCTCATATACACTATATATACTATATCTATGTATATAGTTAATTCCTCTGTAATTCTTAAGTAGACATCTCTGTATAAAGAAGAACTCAAAAAAAAGTAATAATAATAATAAAAGAAAATCTATATAGAAACCATTCACAAACCAATAACAATTAACAATTAATAAATAATTTAAAAACTTAACCAGAAGCAAAAAAAAAAAAAAAATACTATATTATCATCATTACAAATGAACTCTGAACAAGAAAACCAAAACGTTTGGGGCAATAGAACTTCTACAGAAATAGAAGGTAATGCAACTCCAGACATCTTTTACGACTCTAGAAACAATCAAGACAGTTTCGAAATTGAACAATCGCAGCAGCAGGAAGAGGAGCTACAACCACAACCTCAACAACAGCAACAACAAGATTCACAAGACCGCATGAGTACAGAAAGCCATTATAGCAATGATGAAGGTTCATTTGCTGAAAATCAATCATACAATGGTGAGCCTGATCTTCAATCTGTGCAGTCACTAGCCAGAACTTTCACAAACATGTCCACACGCACATCGTTTAACAGTTGCATCAGCGATAACAACCCTAAGGAGAATAACATTGCTTATGATATTCCTATTCAAGGCGTCAACACTCATGACCCCAACACTTACAACCCTGCTATAGACCCAAACAGCAAATCTTTCAATGCCCACTTGTGGATGAGAAACTTACACAACTTGAGATCACAAGATCCTGAGTATTACAAAAACATTGACTTGGGTATGACTTACAAAAACTTATCTGCATATGGAGACTCTTCTGATGTCATCTACCAGTCTACAGTTTTAAATGTCTTTCAAAAGGGTTATGAATATTTTCTCAAAACACTAAGAAAAAAAAAATACTCTTATGAAAAGGAAATTGCAAACAACAACAACAATAACTCTCACAAGCACCACAGTGAGTTTTTCACTATTTTAAAGCCTATGAGCGGGATATTAACTCCAGGTAGCTTGAATGTGGTTTTAGGTAAACCAGGTTCAGGTTGCTCAACTCTCTTAAAGTCTCTCTCTTCCACAACTTTTGGGTTTGAACTAACTCCTGAGACTGAAATCTCCTATGACGGATTAACTCCAAATGATATCAACAAACACTACCGTGGGGATGTCGTTTACCAAGCTGAAGTGGACATCCACTTCCCACATTTGACAGTCTACCAGACTCTCTACAACATTGCTTTGCTAACCACTCCTAGAAACAGAATTAAAGGTTTGACAAGAGAACAG
The DNA here is from genome assembly GCA_030573515.1 of Hanseniaspora jakobsenii. Classification (NCBI taxonomy): domain Eukaryota; kingdom Fungi; phylum Ascomycota; class Saccharomycetes; order Saccharomycodales; family Saccharomycodaceae; genus Hanseniaspora; species Hanseniaspora jakobsenii. The sequence continues at coordinate 12,538 of JAJMDK010000277.1, forward strand.
TTTGCTAACCATATGGCTGAAGCTACAATGGCTATGTATGGTCTTTCTCATACTAGAGACACCAAAGTGGGTGACTCATTTGTTAGAGGTGTTTCAGGAGGTGAGAGAAAGAGAGTTTCTATATCTGAAATTAACCTAATTGGAGGAAAGATTGTATGCTTTGATAACTCCACAAGAGGTCTTGACTCAGCTTCGACTCTGTCCTTTGTCAAATGTTTAAAAACACAATCTCTTGCTTTCAATACTACCTCCGTTGTTGCCATTTATCAATGCTCTCAGGACGCCTATGATCTCTTTGATAACGTCATTGTTCTTGATGAGGGATACCAACTTTACAATGGCCCTACCACTCGTGCTAAGGAATACTTTAGAGAAATGGGTTACTACTGTCCTAAAAGACAAACCACTGCAGACTTCCTAACTGCAATCACCTCTCCAAAGGAAAGAATCAAGGATTTGGATTACCTCAACGACCCTACAAGAAATAAAAACAAAATTCCAGAGACTCCACAGGAAATGCATGAGTATTGGTTAAACTCAAATGATTACAAAGTGTTGCTAGAAAAAATAGACACCCATGAAAAAAACATTGACGTCAACTTTAAGGCAAAGTTCCAAGACTCGCACCATGCCCAACAATCTAAAAGGGCTGTTCCAAGTTCGAAATTCAAGCTCTCGTTTGGTTTGCAAGTGAAATACCTTTTACAAAGAAATGTGACGAGAATTAAAAATGACATTGGTGTAACTCTTTTTATTGTGGGTGGTAACTCAGTAATGTCTTTGATTATTTCTTCCCTTTTTTACAAAGCAATGTATCACACAAACACATCAACCTTTTTCTTTAGAGGTGGAAGTTTATTCTTCGCCCTTTTATTCAATTCTATGTCCACCCTTTTGGAAGTCATGACTCTTTATGAAGCCAGAAATATCATTGAAAAACAAAAGAACCTAGCAATGTATCACCCCTCTGCTGAGGCCCTTGCTTCAATCTTATCACAGCTACCTTCAAAGGCTATCACCGCTGTGTTTTTCAATCTGGTTTTCTATTTCTTGTGTAATCTTTACAGAAAAGCTGGTAATTTCTTTTTTTATTTCCTAATGAACGTCCTATGTCTTTTAACCATGTCGCATTTGTATAGATTTATTGGTTCTGCTACAAAATCCTTCTCAGAAGCTATGGTTCCTGCTTCTATTATTTTGCTTTCCCTTGCCATGTATGCCGGTTTTGCCATTCCAAAAACCAAAATGTTAGGCTGGAGTAAATGGATCTACTGGATCAATCCTCTTCAATATGGATTTGAATCACTAATGATTAATGAATTCCATGGTAGATACTTTGATTGCACCACATTTATACCAAGGGGTGGTGAATATGAACAATTACCTGTTGATTATAAGACTTGCTCAGTAGTTGGTGCAGAAGCAGGACAGAACTCTGTCAGCGGTGATCGATTTTTATACTTGTCTTATGGATATGAACATAGCCACAAATGGAGAGGATTCGGTGTCATGATTGCCTTTTGTTTTTTATTCTTAACAATGTACCTGGTTCTTACTGAGTATAATGAGTCTGCTAAGCAAAAGGGTGAAATCATTGTATTCCCTCAAAGCTATGTAAGAAAAATGAAAAAGATCAACAAACAAAGAGAAAAAAATGATCTGGAAGGTAGACCTGCTAATAACTCCGACGATGTAAATGAAAAATCATTGCTATCTGATGATTCTGAGTTGATGGATAGTGAAAAGAATGAAAATGGCTCTTCTATAAACAACATGAATAAAAGAGTCAAAACCAACGCTAGCAACAACTCAGTAGTAGGACTTTATGAATCGCAAGGTACCTTACACTGGAAAGATTTATGTTATGATATCAAACTATCGACAGGAGAAGAAAGAAGAATATTGAACAATGTTGATGGATGGGTTGCCAAGAGATCTATTACAGCTTTGATGGGTTCATCAGGTGCAGGTAAGACGACCTTATTGGACTGTTTAGCGTCAAGAGTCACTATGGGTGTAGTCACAGGAGATATATTGGTCAATGGAAAGTTGAGAGATCAATCATTCCCAAGATCAATTGGTTACTGTCAACAGCAAGATCTTCATCTTTCCACATCAACGGTCAGGGAGTCTTTAAGATTTAGTGCATACCTCAGACAACCTGCTTCTGTTTCCAAAGAGGAGAAGGATTTGTACGTTGAGAGTGTGATCAAAATTTTGGATATGGAAAAATATGCTAATGCTGTTGTAGGTGTGATGGGAGAAGGTTTGAATGTTGAGCAAAGAAAAAGACTAACCATTGGTGTTGAGCTGGCAGCTAAACCTAGACTGTTAATGTTCTTAGATGAACCAACATCAGGTCTAGATTCTCAGACTGCTTGGTCAATTTGTCAATTGATGAGAACTTTAGCCAATGAGGGTCAAGCAATTTTGTGTACAATTCATCAACCTTCCGCTATGCTTATGGATGAATTTGACAGATTGCTCTTCCTACAACAAGGTGGTAAAACCGCTTACTTTGGAGATCTAGGAAAGGGTTGCAAAACCATGATTAATTATTTCGAAAGTAAAGGGGCACCACCATGTCCAAAGGAGGCCAATCCTGCAGAATGGATGTTGGACATTGTTCAAGATACAGACTATCACGAGCTTTGGAGAGCTTCTGATGAGTGCAAGGCTGTGCGTGTAGAATTGGAAAGAATGGAAAGAGACTTGATCAATGAGCCAGTTGATGAAGATGATACATATGATAAAGACAAAGCCTTTGCCGCATCTTTCACATTGCAATACTACTTAGTTTTAAAAAGATTGATGCAGCAGTACTGGAGAACACCATTTTTCCTATGGTCCAAAATCATGTTAGTTGTCAGTTCAGAAATATTCATTGGATTTACATTTTTCAAAGCTGATCACACCTTACAGGGTTTACAAAATCAAATGCTTGCTGTTTTCATGTTCACAGTTCTATTCAGTCCTTACTTGCAGCAATATCTCCCTATTTTTGTTTCTCAAAGAGATCTTTATGAGGCTAGAGAAAGACCATCTAGAACATTCTCATGGCTTGCTTTCATTTTATCTCAAATCTCCGCTGAAATCTTGCCGAACATAATAGCAGGAACAGCAGCATTTTTCTGTTTCTACTATCCTATAGGGTTCTATCACAATGCTTCTTTAGCTCATCAGCTATCGCAAAGAACTGGATTGTTTTACTTCTTCACTATTCTTTATTATACATGGATTGGTTCCTTTGCCGTTTTGGTTGCTGCGCCGTTCAATAACACGCAAAACGGTGCCCATATATCTACACTAGCTTTCACCGTAGCATTGGCATTCAATGGTGTGTTTGTAGGACCAGATAAAATGCCTGGGTTCTGGAAGTTTATGTACAGAGTCTCGCCACTAACTTATTGTGTAGATGGAATGCTATCGGTTGGATTGGCTAACAATGCAGCCAAATGTTCGCGTTATGAGTTTACTGAAATCAGAGCTCCAGAAGGTTACACCTGTGGTGAGTACCTAGATCCTTTCTTGAAAGCAGCTAAGACTGGTTACCTTGAAGATCCAAACGCCACTGGAACATGTAAAATGTGTTCTGTGTCAACTACTAATGCATATTTGGCTAGTGTAAATTCTTCATACCATAGAAGATGGAGAAATTTGGGATTATTTATGTCATATATTTTGTTTGACTGGGTAATGACTGTGTTGGCCTACTGGGTTGTAAGAGTTCCAAAGAAGAGCAATAGAGTTAAAGAAGAAAGAAATCCACTAAAGGAAAGCGGTAATAGAAAACCTAACTAAGGAATGGTGTCAATAAAGACTAGTATTAATATATATTTAATATATATTTATTATTATATTCAAGGTTACTTTTTATTTCATATTTAATTTTTAATATCTATAATGTTTTACTTTATCATGATATGATAACATAGTTAGTAGTTACATTTTAAACCAATAATCAATTGATCAAGAGTTTATTTTCAACATAGAGTTTTTGTTAATATATATAACTATAAATAAAGCTTTAAAAAAAAAGTGTTAGTATTGAAAAAAAAGAGATAAACTCATAAAACTAAAAAGATGTAAGTCATCAATATAAACTGAAAAAGAAGAAACGCAAAAATTATGTTTTTTTTTTTTTTTTTATTTTTTTTTTTTTTTTTTTTTTTTTT
>JAJMDK010000277.1:16732-45789 GCA_030573515.1 Hanseniaspora jakobsenii
TAAAAAAAAAAAAATAAAAAATTTTTTTTTTTTTTTTTTTTTTTATTTTTTTTTTTTTTCTTTATATATATATATATTCATTTATATAATCACTTTTCATGTATTGCAACTATATGTAAAGACATATGATGCGTATTATATAATTTTTATTGAATTAATTAAAACATCTTTATGTTTTAACATTAAGCTTTTCTTTTTTGTTTCTACTCCTTTTATGGTAAAGTCCTTGTTCAGCTAAGATCTTATTCTTTAGCAACTATCAATCATGTTTATGTTTTTTTTTTCTCTAACTATTGGTTACATATCATTTATTTTTTTTTTGGGGGGGTTCAGAAGTTAAATTGAAGTTGTTAAAGATCAAACAAGTTGCCCTTAGACCTATAAGTTTCTAACAATTCTTAGAATCAAAAGAAGTGTAGCAGCAGCAGTTATACCGACACCAACAAAGCAGGTAAAGATACCAGCTGGACCAGTCCATAACCAGAAACATAGTCCGATAACACTACTCAACATAGAGGTGAAAGCTCCTAAGTCAGCTAACACTTGAGCAACACCTTGAGCAGCTACTTGGTGGTTTCCCTTTTCCATATCCTTGGATATCTTTGAGATTATCATCTGTCCCAATAATTCACCGACAAAGTCTTGGTCATCTAATGAATAAGAGATCATGTGGCTGTTTGAGTCAGATCTTAAAGCAGCATTGATGTCTGAAGGCATTGTGAAACTTTCAATACCATCTAACATAGATGAAACTTGGGAGATCCAGAACTTTAAGGAGCTCTTGTAGCTTAAGCCAGAGGTTTGGGCTTGTTCCTTTAAGGATTTTAATTCTTGTAACTTGAATGACAAGAAGGAATTGATGATCTTGATGTCAATGTTGAAGTTACCTTTGAAGTTTTTGATTTTCTTCTTGACATCTCTGACCATGCTTCTGGTGCTTTTAATCTCTTCAGAGTCAGAAGAAGAAGAGTAAACACCAATGGTATTTTTATTGCTTGATAACTCGCAATCGATTTCGTCAAAGGCTGAAACAAACTCAGAGATGATTGTGTCCTCATCAGCGGACATGGCTGAAACACCGGCTTTAGCGTTTAAAAACTTTCCAACTAAGCTGTTGAATTGGTTTTCTTTGATGGAAGCACCAGTACTTGAGCTTAACAAAGCTGATGAGGCAATACTCTGGGAGACTTCACTGTTGGAGGAGTCTCCGTTGAAGTAAGAGTCAAAGATAGATCTCAAGGCTTCTGGTTCTGATCTCATGGATTGCTTGAAATTGTTAAACCAATCGTCATCGACCTTGGATCTAACTGTCAAGGAAGCTTCAGGAGCGGCATTAGCCAATTTAGCTAAGACGCAGAAAGCACCAAAGACAGCAGTAGCAGTAGCAAAGTTAGACTTCATTTTCGAGATTTTTTTTTTTTTTAAGTTATAATAATAGATTTTTAGATGGGGGTGGTTTATTTATATATATTTCTTTCTAAAAAATAAATTATTTCATATAAAATTAATATAAATTAATAATAACTAAAAACATATAGTAATAAATTCATATAAAATTGATTTAAATTTCACATAATTTTAGAGAAAGTTTGAAACTTTGAATTTTGAAATATTGGAAAACTCATTGCCTTTTTATAGTTTTTGAAAGTGAAAAATTTGATTAATTATAACTATTAAATATAACAATGCCCCTTGTTTTTTCAAAAATAAAACATCATTATGTAGTTAAATAATGAGCTTTAATAATTAAAGTTTAATTAATTCCGATGAGCATTTTCCACTTTAAGGAATGTAATTAAAAAATATATATGTATGTGAAACTCCCCTGAAAATCGTTTTATCAATATTATTTTTTTTTTTTCACCTAATAAAAAAAAAAATATAAGCTTTTCAAAGTGTTTACACTAGTAAACAAAAAAAATAACGCAACCTTATAATGAGCACTTAATATGAAATTCTATATGTTCTATTGTTCTAGTATCTTTATAAAGGGTATGTTCTACTATAAACTTTAACATATAACGCTATATATTTGAAAATGAAGGGATAGGAAAACAATGAGAGTTGACGTATTAGTATAAGAGATTGATAATATGTATGTGTTTTTTAAAAAGATGTAACCACTTTTTAATGGAAGCTTTTGTTCTTCTTAACAAATTGCGTTATTTTAAATATATAATTTTTATTTTGTAAATGGTTTTATTTTGAGTCACTTTACTACTTTTAGCATATATTAGACATCATGTATAGTATTTGCGATATTACTTCCTAACAAAAAAAAATTTCATATTATCATGATACTATTATGGTTAGTATTAAAAATATTAAATATAGTTTTACCCTTAATTTACACATATTAATTTATTAATCACTATTCCATAAGGGTATATGTTTACATTATTTACACTCGTTAAATATATGTTTTTGTTTGTGTTGATAATGGCATTTCCTTTTTTTTTCTCCGCAAATAAAACAAATTATGAGATGAGAGTGAAAAAAATAAAAAAGGTCTTATTATCAAACTGTTATGTTTTCACCACTATCGCTACATTAACTAATAAATTGTTTGTTCAAGTAAGTGCTTTTATTATTATAAAATCAACATTTTATGTTACTTGCAAGTAATCATCTTATTATGCAATTTTGTTTTTTACTATTACCCCAAGCTCTAATAATGTGTGCGTAGTATGAGTTAACATATGTTAAAACTGAAGAACACCAAATACCAATATATATATATTTGTATAACATGAAACTGACTTGGCTTGTACATATACTCCTTTTATATTAAACTAGATGTTTGGCAAATCGATAAACTATCCATCTTAACGGACTCTCTGTAGGATAAGTTTTAAGTAACAACTTCAAAACATATGCATATATATAAGCACTGGGTGTAAAAAAAAAATGTGATAATCTCTTTAATTTATACGTCAAGACACAAATCTACATATTGTAAAGCTATTTGATAACCTTATTGTAACCGTAAACTAATGGATAGGTAAATTTACATATTTAACCACTTCATATTATATATCATACCAAACTATTTAGCTTTAATTAGATTTTTTTGTTATTGAAACAAATTGACCTTCTATTGCATATATTGATGTATTCAGTTAGTTTGATAATTTGTAGTGTTATAATGATAACCTATAATCAACATATACTACAATAATTTCTTATCGTAAACAGTACTTCTGATAATACTCTCTATATGTGTGCACATGTGTCTTATATTTTATGCATGTGACTAAAAAAAGAGTACGGATCAGTGTTCAGTGTGTTATGCAGATGACCAGATATCACATGCCATGACAGAAAATCCTTATCTTTGAAAACAAAAATTTTTTATTTTTTTTTTGCCCCATACAAACCCTAAAATTTCTAATACAAAAAAAAATAAAATGAAAAGATAAAGAGGAGAAGATTACGTTATATAATTAAACTCAATATATGATAAACACATTGCTATAAAATTTTATTTTAAAGGTTTATTTGTTAAATACTTGTTATAAAATCTTATTAATATAATATATAATTTAACAAGATATATGTTTAAAGTAAAAGAGATTATAAACATATCAAAACATCAAGAATAAAGAAATATAACACCAATACTAATAACGATTAATATATTTCAATAAAAACAAAAATTACGATACTAATATAATATGGGAGATCAAAACAACTCAGATACTGCCAAGTACAGAGTGGCATTTAAGTCACAATACTCCTTTGAAGTTAGAAAAAATGAATGTGAAAGGATATTAAATAAATATGTGGATAGAATTCCGGTAATTGTTGAACGACAAGATTTATCTAAGGTTAATGAAGAAAGCGAGAACGCCATGAACTCAAAGCTTCATGGTGGAAAGCCATCCTCTGAGGTTCCTGATATTGACAAGAGAAAATATTTGGTTCCTAAATCACTAACCATAGGACAGTTTGTCTACATTATTAGAAAGAGAATTGACTTACCACCAGAAAAGGCTATTTTTGTTTTTGTCAATAATGGAATTCTCCCTAACACTTCTGCTATAATGTCACAGCTATACTTGGAATACAAGGACAAAGATGGATTTTTGTATTTCAACTATGCAGGTGAGAATACATTTGGTCAATCTGTTTTCAACATAAGTTTTCAATATAACAAATAAAGGCAATATGGTTTTGTAGTTTTTATCATTAATGCTAGCCCATTGCAGGATATGTGCATACATGATACAATTATGTGAATGAAATCATAAGAGTCACGGAGGTTCATTGGATATATAAATAATTTTAACATTTATATTTTTTAAGAAAATGAAAAAAATATTTTTTAATAGTTTCTTTTTTGTTGTTATTATTACTTGAGTCTTGAAGTAGTTTTATATATATTAAGATGTATACTGTTTTTTTGTTTTTGTTTATTTGGTAAAACTAAAACCATTTATAAACTGTATATATAAGAACAAATTAGTTTTCTAAAAACTTCTTTATAGGGTCGTTCTTAATATCAAACTCCTCAGCCATTAATGCATCCCTTATTGTCTTTTCTTCATTATCGACAAAGTTTTTCAATGTCAAATCCTTTTTATACCATATTTGTATCAATTTCTGCATAGCTGTTTTTAAAACATCAATCACCTCTTGGTCCTTGTTGATTATCATCAAGTCTCTTAGGTGATAATAAAGTTTTTCATAAGATATACCACAGCCTAAGAACAATTTGATTATGAAATCACCGATATTGCAAGAATCTTTGAAGTTTTCATTAATAAAATCAATCAATAAAAGAATTAATTCATTCAATGGGAATAAGAACTTGTTTGTGTTTAATTTACTGCCTATTTTGATGAATTGTTTTTCTAAAACAAAGACATTTCCAAATTCTTTGAAGTTGCTCAAAAAGTTCTTCCAGTTGTTCAATATAATGTTTGTATCTTTGAAGTTAGTAATTTGGAAGATCAACAAACTTATCTCATTGTAAGACAAAGGTTCAGAAAATTCATTGAACAATTGATCACAAGACAATATCTTGGTTTTGGCTAATGTTAAAATCATCTCATCCCTTACCTTTGATGGTATATCCCTTTTGTCATTGACTAACAATGATAAAAGCTCATATTGAATGTTGGCTATGTTTAAATAAAGCTCCACTTCAACATTGAATTCGGACATTTCTCCACTGATGTTTTTAGTCTTTGATAAACCATTAGCTCTGGTTAGATACTCTAATCTCTTTTTTAAATCTAAAGAAATGGTATCATCAATACCCAAGGAATATAAAACTTTAGCGGCTTCAAAAAACTTGTTGATTTTGATGTAGTATTTCCAAAGCAAATCCCTTTGATCTAATGATTTAGGAGTGTCATCCTTGGTCAAAAATTCAAGAAGTAAGGAATTGTTCAATTGTAGTAAATCATTAGACTTGCCGTTGTCTATAAACCATTGATATAATGTGAATTGGAAAATCTTGTCATTATTCTTCTTAAAGATCAATGAGTAGACAAAGTCTCTTAATTTATCAGTGGTTCCATCAGTGTTATCGAACTTAATCAATATCTCAAAGACAATGTCATAAAGCTTCATTCTTTCGTCATAGTAAATCTTTCTATAATCAGTGATGTTAGAACCAGAGTCTAAATATTGTTGTGCTAAGTTGTTCTTATCAATGTCATCACAAACGTTCATCACAAACTTTATAGCCTTTGGTGTTAAGTTCTCAGTGCAAGTTAATACATTGACAAGATCTTTCAGCATTTCATTGCATGTTTCAATGGATATTATCTGTGAAGTAATGTAATTTTTAGATCCACTGGTGTTGAAAATGTCTTCAAATCTATCAGTTCTCAGATTTCTGCTGTTGTTGGACAACTCAGTAATGTTCAATTCATATAGTTTATTGATCAAAACTAAGCAATTGTTTAGTTGGTAATCTAAATTTTCATCTCCAGAATAACGGTTGTTGCTAGCTTTATTATTCAATTGAATAATCTCTTTACATCTATGAAGATTTTCAACAATCTTATATCCTAATATATCATGGTTAGAGCAGAAAGTTCCACATTTTTGTTGCAACAAACTGGTAATGTTATCAATCTTGTAACCCTTAACTAAATTCTTGTTTATAATATTTGAGCAAACTTCTTTGATTAGTTTGTTGTTTTCTTGGTTTAGCTTTAAGTTACCATAGTTTCCACTTTCAAATAAACTTCTGAAGGACATGTTCAATAACTTAAACTGTGATGGAATGTTTATCTCTTTGAATATAGAATCCATTTCTAAGTACTGGCCATCATATCCCTTCAACTGGCTTTCTTCATATAAAATGTTCAAGAAGGAGAATGATTCCTTTATAGATCTAATAAACTCTAAAAGAGATGATATAATAAATATTTCACCTTTGGTCTCTGGAATAGATTTTGACTTGTCTTCATCACCGCTTTTCATCATGTTGCCATTTTTATTGTTTTGTCCATTGTCGTTTTTATTAGAACCATTTTTCATTTTATTTGATAATAATAAATGCTTATGCTTGAAAAGGAAATCATCCAAGATTACTATTGAAGATAGATAGAAATCTAATTGAGATTTGCTTAAACTTATTCTATCAATGATATTAATTTCGTCTTTTGATTTTTTAGACTTATCATATTTGCCATCCCTGAAGGCAGTCTTCTCCATCTTCAAATATTGTTCTTCTGTGAATTTGAAATCTGCTTTCTTAACAAAGATCGGTTTATTCCATATATCTCTTATTAATCTAGACACCAAAATGGCAATACCATAGTATCTAGGTGATAAAAACAATGCCCTTTCATCTATGTTTCCTGTGATACTGTTTGAAGCGGTATTATTGAAAAAACTCATATTTGTATCATTTAATGTGTTCAAAAACAGTCTTAAAGATTCGTTTTTAATAAATGTAGAGTTATTAACTTTAACTGTGTTGAATAAGGCCGTTGAGAAAAATTCTACTAATCCAAACTTCATCATAAATTTCTTTGAACAAGATTGTTCATTATTTTTAATTTGAGAGGAAACTTCCACTTTGTTATTATCTTTGTATAAACTATTTTCACCATAGTTGAGATTACTTTGGCTGGAAGTGATTACTTCGTCAAATAACTCATCAATGGATTTCATCTTCATAATTTCCAATCCTGTGCTTGTTAATAATTGTATGGACATTGGTGGTTTAGTGTACTGATTAGCAAAGATATTACTGAACCCTAATGGGGTTTTGGTGTTATTATTAACATTTGCAGCTGTATTTTTAGTTCCTATAGCTCTAATAGGATTGTTGATGTCAATATAAAATGAATGTTCAACTAGATTACCAGTTTCTTTTAATAATCCATAATCAGGAACAGAGCATAAAATTTTGTGTTCTTGAGTAATTTCAGAAGCTTTGTTTTGAATTTTCGATTTCTTTATATGTGGTGCTACAAATACACCAGGTTCTAAAACTGTAGCCTCGGGAGTAGTTTCTAATAACATTGCTGATTTTCCTTGAACAAAACGCATAAAATCTCTAATTGGAACATTGATATCAGAATAATTCATAGCTTTGCTTAATTGTGTTTTGCTTAATGGAGGTAATCTAATGGAATCTTTGAAATTAAATGATGTTAAAGTATCTGGGTTGGACATAAAAGAAGAGTATAATGAGAATGAATGGTTTCCACTCAACAAGACTCTACAACCACTTTGAGTGATAGCAATTAAAAAGAACGTTTTGGACTCATTTTTAGTGATAGGGACTATATTGACAATTTTGTTATTTTTAGAATTTAATACTGGGATTTTAGTCTTTAGACATCTAGCGTTAAATGCCTCTTTTGTCATAACAACAGGGGCTTTTAAGGAATCTTTATTATGACTGTCAAATTGGTATCCCTTAATGTCTCCAGTATTGGTTAACCCATAGATTATTCTTCTAGAATGATCCATAACCACTGTTACAAAATGTTCTGATTCCTTGAAGGAAAACATATTAAAGAACTTTGTTGGAATAACATTGGATATAAAAGATCCTGTTAGACAATATTTGTAGCAGTTTTTGGAAGTATTTGATAGGTTGTGGTCATAGATCATTTGCCATATGTGGCAATCATTTCCGGTGGTGAAATAGATGTTATTATTAAGTTCATCGCATAGGAAATGATTGACATTTAACCCATCCAATTTGCAAGTAAAATCAGTTTTAAAAACAGATATTTCGTTTTTATCATCGGTATTCAAAGCAAGAATTTTAATATCTTCAGTTGTAGCAATAAGCAATAAATGAGATATGGAATTGATAAAATATCCAGTTTTAGGCTTCACTAGTGCCACTTGAGTTATATCGCAGGAGTTGTTGTCTAAAGTTTGGTAAGATTCAGGTTCGTTATAGTCCCATAAAATCAACTTGCTTCCTAATATAAACCAACAACGGTCAATCTCTGAAAATATACCCATTCTTGCTTTGAAATCTTTTCCAGGACTTTTTTTACTTTGTTGTTTTTCAAAGACTTTAATTTGTTCAACTAATTCCTCAGGGATAGGAATACTCTTTTTGATTGAAAATAATCTTTCAAAGGAATCGTCCTTTTCATTTAAAAAACTGAACTGGGATCTTCTGTAGTTGGAAAAGTTGTCTAATTCAGCGGTGGAATTGTCGTACTCCATTAGAGCATTCAAATGATCTGCAGCCATTTCCAATGGTGCTTTAGAAGAGATATACTTCATGGTACTCTTATTTGCCATATTGGTTCCTAGAGTTCTGCTCATGTTGTTTAATAAGTGTTGTTCTGCAGTCATTCCAAATCCAAATCCAACATCTGGAACACCGTTTAATATATGATCAACTTCCGCATCAATGGCTTGTACAACGTCTGAAGTATTGAAATTTGGATTTCTAGATACTTTGTTGTTGATATTGATATTAGAGTTAACATAAGGTCTACGGCCGTTAATGTTATAGCTTTTATTAACTCTTCCTGTGTTATTAGATCCTAAATTGGAGTTGTTTACCCCTGTTGAGTCTCTTGGTGTGTAAAATCTTTCAAACATTGTTTTCTTTTTTTTTTCTTCTATTGATTGTATATGGGTTTTGTTTGTATTACAACTAATAGGGTATGATAAATTATAATATGTATTAGTATTATTATTACTCTTTATAAGTCTTTTTACAAGTTCTTTTTGTTGTTTTAGGTATAAGGAATAAAAGTTAAGTCTTTTCTTATGATGGATTGTAAATAATCCTATTTAATTTTTTTCTCTTTTCTCTCTATAAAGAAAATAATAACCCTTTATTATTGGTTTTTATAAATTTTTATAATCTTAATTTATTTGTTTATTATTATTGTTGTTAACTATAACTTTATAATTTATATAAAATGTATATGTAAAAGTTTTTATATTGATTGTATTATGTTAAAAATAATGTTTATGTGAATGTTTATGTGTGTGTTTATTTCAATGTTAATTAAGATGATGTTTTATTACTTTGTTATTATTAAAAAAAAGTGTTTATAGTGTTAATTTTAATATAACAAATTATAATACTAATAATAAAAAAAAAAAAAAATTTTTTTTCTTAGTTAATTTCTTTTTTTTTTTTTTTTTTTTTTAACTAAGTGTAAAAGTATTAAATTGGTAAGAATATATATGAATATAATGTAGTCACGTGTATAACATAAACATATAGTCACGTGTGTTTATTAATATATATATATATATATGAAAAATCATTTAGGTCATATGACATATATAATATAGTCATGTGATTTGTATATATTATATCATGTGATTTGTATATATTATATCATGTGATTTAAATATATTAGATCATGTGATATGTTTATTAATAATAATATTAATTTTTTTGTGAAACTTAGGATATTTATCTTTTTTTCTAAATAAAATTTATAGTTATCCAAATAGATTTTAGAGTTAAATTATGTTTAATCAATTATAATCACTAACATTCATGTTATATAAATATATATTATAGAAGTATATATATATGATACTAAAACAAAAAATGATTCTTTCTATATAATATAATAAAAAAAAACAAATAATACATGATATGTTTTATTTAATTAGGTTTTATTGTTTAATATAAAAACCTTTTGTCATTATTTTTTTTTATAACAAACTTATTACGCTAAATACCAATCTAAATATATATATTATTATTCTATTAGAATGCCTTTAAATATTAACAAAAAAGTTAATATCTATAATGGTAACCTAGATGATAATCCTTTAAAAGTTTTAGATGAGTTCACTTTAAATATCAAAAGTAGATCTTTAACCGATAAAGATAAACAAGCTATTAGAAACTGTATATATAGTAAAAATGTAAATACCACAAGAGAGTCTAGAAAAAAATACAGAAATGAATTTAAATCCTTTTATTCTAAAAAAAGAGCTTTAAAAAATAGTTTAAACTTATTAGAAAAAGAGAAGAAAGAAAATCTGGATCAATCTAAACAACAAATTAATCAAAAAGTTGAGTTTGAAGAGTCAAAGAATGATTTAACATTTTTAAGCAATTTACCAAATGTCAATTTGAACAAACATCATGTTCCAAAAAATCAATTTGAAGATCTGATATACCTACAAAATAATAGCATTAAAAATAGCCATAATAATAATGACACTATTAACAGAAAAAAGAGAACAAAAACAGTCTTAGATATCTTTACAGAAAAGGCAAATGGAATATTTTCAAGTAGAATAAACAGTCAAACCACACAAGATAGCAAAGAATTGCATTTACTATTTTCCAATAACAATGGTGATAACAATGAAGATAAAAATTTAGAAGATTTAGCAATAGAAGAAAATATTGATCATATCAATATAGTTAAGCCTAAAGAATATTGTGAGCTTGAGTCTGTGGTTGAACCCACCACTAAAAAAAATAATTTAGCCAACACAAAAGATAATCACTGCAGCAATTTAACTTTCAAAAACATATTATTACAAGAATATAAGTTTAAATCTTTAATTTCAACTTTAAAACCTAATTGTAATCATCCATGTTGTCAAATATTATACCATAAATTTAAAAACACATCATTCCAAAATTCTAATGATTTTACTTTTTTAAGAAATACATTTCTTTTTGATATGGATATGTATGGAAATCATCAGTTATTAAAAAGGGGAAATATTAGACAGTTATGTTTTTTAAATCAATATTACAATAAAATTTTACAAAGTTATGATCATTTGGAAAAACTTGATGGTAACGATGAAGAAGATGTCTCTGAGTGTAATAAAAATATTCAAGCACATAGATGGACCATATTAAATACAATAATTGATTCTCAGCAAGAAATGAATTTCGATTTTAATTTTATTTGTTTAAAAGAAGAAAAAAATCTTCAAGACTGTTCAATAATAAATCAAGAGATATCCCATACAGTAACTGACACAAACTGTAATAAATCATTTAATAATGTTAGTAAAAAAAATAATGATTCAGATATTAATATTGAATTTTCATCATTCATAAAACCTATTGAGGGAAAACAATTTAAAGAAAAGGGAATGACATTATTATCAAATAGGGTTAAAGAGTTTGAAAGGGCAGATAAAAAAATGAAAAATATCATGACTGCCACCTCAAATAAAGCACTATTTTCAAACAATAAAGAAAATGATGAATCTCATCATAATGATACCTCTCTATCTATTCTGAATAAATCAGATTTACCGCCATGGTTTAGTTCAACTCCATCTAATAGATGTTAAAGTGATTTTATTTTTATTTAAAAAAAGCATTAAGTAGTACGCAGATCATGATTTAAGTTAAGTAACGCGTAGATTTTATATATAAATATTTTTTTTTTTTTTTGGTGTTTAATTATGTTTATACTGGACAAAAAAGAAATAATTTACAAAAAAAAAGAAAAATGCTAATGTAATGAGTTTGATCTATCATCTATTTATTTCACTTTTTGTTAAGTTCAAAATGATCATTTTGATTTTATTACATCGAAGTAAGTTAAAAGGTCTGTTAAGATCTTGATTTATTCTAATATATTTCTTTGATAAAAAAGAACAATAACATATTTGGCAAACCCAAGAGAAGAAAATAATAATAAACCAAGATTTTTAAATGAATACATATATCTAAAATATACCTACAACTTTTCTTTTTATTCTTTAATTTTAATCTTAAACATTTAATTTCAATTAAGAAAAACTTATCTCTGTTTTTCTTAACAAACATTCATTAACAACAAAAATAGAATAATTTCTTTTCTTTTTTTTATATCAATAATATAAATAAAATGGGTGTCACAAATTTGTTAAAACATATTGATGCCATCAGCGAAACCAAGTCAATCGCCAAACTTGTTGGATTGACGTTTGCCGTGGATGCATCATCATGGTTGCACAAATCAATCTTCACATGTCCGGAAGAACTAGCCCTTGGACAACCTACAGATAAATTTCTTACATATTTCAAGAAAAAATATGAACACCTTCAAAAATACAACATAAATTTATACATGGTTTTTGATGGGTATCCTTTAGCCGCAAAGGAGAACACTAATTTAGAAAGGGCTAATAAAAGAGAACAGGATAGAAAACAAGCTCTTATGTATAAGGAAAAGAAAGACTTATACAAGGCTAGGGAATTCTTTGCTAGATCATGCGGTGTTTCCAGACACATGGTCAAAACTTGGATCAATTTTTGTATCTCTAAAAAAATCCCATATATTGTTGCTCCATTTGAAGCAGACTCACAGATGGTTTATATAGAGAAAATAGGATTGGTTGATGGTATTATCTCTGAAGACTCAGATCTATTAGTCTTTGGCGCAAAAAGGTTGATAACAAAACTAGACGTTGATAAGGAAACATGTGTTGTTATTGATAGAGAGAAATTTCATTTATTGAACTCAACACCCAACTCCGATGGTAAGATTTTCCCTATTGGATATTATTCCCAGAGTGATCTTTATAATCTAGTATGTCTTAGTGGATGTGATTACACTAATGGGATTTATAGAATAGGCTTAATGAAAGCCATAAAATTATTAAAAGATATGGACTATAATTTTGAACGTGTTTTGAAACTTATTGAGTTGACACACTTGCAAAAGGCCAAAAAAAATGAAAATATTACTTCTCCTATTCCTAAGGACTATAATAATGAAGTAGCAAGAGCCAGAACCTGTTTTGCATATATGTTTGTTTTTGATCCAGTTAAACAGATTCTTACTAACCTAAATCCTTTACCTGAAAATCCATTAGCCATTAGCAAAGATTTTTTTCAATATTTAGGAGAAGTTGTTAATTTAGACGGAGAGAGAAAGGTAATTAAAAGCATCAATGACATTAACCATGAAGCACATAAAATGATTAGTCTTGGACATATTGATCAAACTACTTTACAGGAATTAGTTGATCGTAAAACTTACTTGCAAACCAAGACGCTGACTATTGACATAGATATTGATACCATTAAAGGTACTTACAAGAGAGAATATGTGGCATCTATAATTGAAAACAAAATAATGGATTTCATTATCCCTGTTAAGAAAGAACAAACAAACCAAGAGGATAAACAGGATGTCAAAATGAATAAGATGCTAACCAATAGAAGATTGTCTCCTCAGCCTTCTGATGATTTAAAGGATTACAAAAAGAATGACGGAGAATTGAATAACGTTCCAAAAATGGCACATAGTAAATTCTTTAAACCAGCAAACTCTATTCCAAAAGATAACAGTAAAAACATCTCCATAAGCTCAAACCATGCTAAGAATGCTGGTTTAGAGGATATCAGCTCTGTCAGCTCTGTAGATGGTAATGAAATATCCATTAGCGATCCAAACCATATTTTTATAGATTTTGGAAAAGTGAACCCCCAATCATTGGGTAACAGCTCTATAGTAGGAGAGGTGGATGTCAATAAGTCTGAAGGTAGTATATTATTAAATGCCACAACCATTGACACTTTTGATAAGTATACATTCAACCAACAAAAGTACAATGAAGAATATAACATTACACAATTAAAGAAAGCTGAAATTATCGATAATAACATACTGTTGTCTCATGAGCCACTAGTTGGCGGGCAAATTATTGAATCTCCAGTAAAGGAAGGGGCAGCCAAATCCTTAGGGAAGTCATCTAAGGGAGATAATACGGACACATATAAAAATGTTAGCAAATACAAACGAAAGAGAGAAGTTCCAGCGGTTGAATGTCAGATTGATGATTTGAAAACTAACGTTAACCTCCAATCTGTTAATAGTTTATCCAGAGTGTCCAGTGAAAGTTTGAATGTTGTGAGTCAAAACTTATGTGAAAGCATTAAGAAATATCACTTGAAAACAAGTGAAAATGAAAACTATTGTAATGATGAAAATGATGAATTAATACTAAAAAAGGAAGTGAGTCTTACAAATCCTGTGAGAAAAGGGTATAGAAAACTTGCAGGGTCTAAGAGTCATGAGGAGAAGACCAAAAAGAATAAGAAATCCATTGGAAACATTCGGAGTGATGATCCTATCAGTTGTGATAAAATCATGTTCCCAAAGAGTACATTTTTCATAACTTCAAATAACAAGTAAACTTCTTGAACTTATTTCTCTTTATTTATTTTTATGTGGATAACATGGTCAATTATATCACATTATTTAAAGAATTATATACATTGCATATATGTTAATCACGTGAAATATATATAGTAACCAAGAGAGAGAAAAAACCACACACACAATTTATTCACATTTTTTATTATTTTTTTTTAACTATATGATTTAATTTTTATTTTTGAAAAAAAATCACTGTAATCAATTTTAATCTTAAATTATATATATGTGCAATTCTCTATTAACATATTGTTTAAAGCCAATAACAAACGCATTCGATATCAATCTATTAGTTTTTAGGCATTTTTATAAGTAAACCGAATTAAAACGTAACCTGAGACAAAAATTAAAGTACTATTAGTACTTAAAAAAGAAAATCACGACAATCAAACAGATAATTTTTTTTTAACAAATATATAATCAGAACAAGTGAAATAATGTTGGGTAAATACCGCTATGCAACTATAGTAAATCGAAATTTCATAAAAAGCTCATATGAACAAATCCGTCTTAAAAGCACCGAGTTCAAAGTCAAATGCGGGCTGGAAATTCATACACAGCTTTCCACTGAAAGGAAATTTTTATCTTCATCCAGAAACGTGCCCTTTGAGGCAGATAACAAAAACAACAACCATGTTTCCCTTTATGACCTAGCCATTCCTGGTTCATTGCCCTTGGTGAACTATGAGGCTTTGCTGTGTGGGTTGAAGCTTGCAGTATATATGAAATTCAAGGACATAAATTTGGAGAGTAAATTTGACAGAAAACATTATTTCTACTATGACAATCCATATGGGTTTCAAGTGACTCAAAAGGACAACCCTCTGGCTCAGCATGGAATGGTAATGCTGAGTGCTGAAATTGATGGCGTGGAAAGGGATAAACAAATCTCTTTATCTACTCTACAACTAGAACAAGATACTGCTAGAACTTTGGAAGTAGTTGGCCAAGGTGATGATGTCAAAAAGACAATCTCTGAAATTGATTACAGTAGAAGCAACGTGCCTCTAATTGAACTTGTTACTGATCCTGTGTTTGAAAGTACCCTGGAGGTTAAACAATTTATAAAGAAATACCAAAACATCATCAGATATCTCAATATCTCCAGGGGGACTATGGAGGATGGAAGTTTAAGATGTGACGTTAATATCAACGTTAATGACCATGCAGTGGTAGAACTGAAAAATCTTGCAAATCCTACTGTTATAGGTAAGGCTATGAACCATGAGATAAAAAGACAAATTAAAAACTTGGAAAGGGGTAACAAAGGAGAAAGGGAGACAAGATTTTGGGTTGGAAATCATTCTGTAAGAAAGAGAAGTAAGTACTCAAGCGGTGATTATAGATTTATGCCGGATGGAGAGCTGAAACCTTTGAAAATAAGCTCGCAATTGATTGACCAACTAAAGGCAAAACTGAGCGTTAACACTGATGATACTATAATGAAACTAATATCTGAACCTTACAGATTGAATGTGATTAATGCAAGAAAACTTATTCCAAAGGACGACGCCTCTGTTTCCCTGGAGCATGCATATTATATGAAAATCACTGATCTTTATTTCAAGTCATCTTTAAACAAAAATGGAAATATCATAAAGTTAAACAATCTCTTTTTTGATAATTTTGTTATCTTGCTCTCACATATCTCTGAGGAAACTCCATATAGTTTTTCAGAACTACAAGAAAACATCCCACCTGAGAAGTTCATGGAACTGTTAGACATTCTAATCCAGGGCAAGGTGATAACATCCGTTAATGTCAAGCGTTTGTGTGTATATAGTTTGAGATCTAAAGTGAAAGATCCTCAGTGGATGGAGTTGATAGACGATTTGGAGCTATCTAAAGTCCATCTTTCCACCTTGACCCCTGAAGAACGATTGGCCATTTACAATAAAGTCTGTGAGGTGTTTGATATCAATATTGTTAAAGAGATACGAAAAATTCCAGTTGAATCTAGAAATAGCAGAATGAAAAAAAAATATGATCAAGCTTTGAAGACAATGATGAAGCACTGTTTGGAAGTTACTAATTTCAGAATGGATGCTAAAGAACTGGACCAACTAATGTCCGAACATCTAGATTGATTCTTCTGTTTTTTTATTTTTTTAATTTTTTTAATAATTTTTTTTTTTTATAATTATATTCTAATTCCTATATAAATTCCACCATGTAAAACTCATCTGTTTGTTTATACTAATATATATCCAGATAAGGTTTGTTTTTTCCTAGCAAACTAAAATGAGAAGAAATGAGTATGATTTAATGCAGCTCATGCAAAAAGTAAATAAGAAAACTTATATGAACTTATTTTCTTGTTTCTATAAAGCATAAAATAAAAAAGAGCGAGAGAGAATTACTAGAACGAATTCATTCTAGTGACATTTCTACTTTTTTTATTTTTAATTTCCTTTTTACTCAAATTTTTTTCCTTTTCGTTTTTATTATTTTTTTATTATTTTGTATAATGTATTTTATTTTATGTTATGTTATTTTATTAATCTATAAATCATGACCACACATTGCTATGTGTAGTAGTTTCTGTATTCTTCTTTGGGTTTCCACCACCCCATAATCTATTGTATGACTCTATCAAGTTGTTGTTATTGTTATTGTTACTATTGTTGTTGTTGTTTATATCATACCCGCCATTTATTGCACCGTTGGTCCCCATGGTGGTCAAATCAGACCCATTGTTCATGTCATACTGGGGAGAACTTGTCATATTTGGGTAAATCATAGGTGTAGCAACTTGTTGAATATTCGATGATCCCGTGCTGTTGCTTGTCATATATCCAATGCCATTAGTGGGAGACTGCTCATTGGAATAGAAATCACTATTGGATACATGTGGCTGGTAGTTTTGGTAAGTATTTGCACATGGATTGGTGTTGTAAATCGCATACTGTTGATTATATGTGTCATATTGCGGTGCTTCGCTATAGTTCATGTATGGATACTGCTGTTGAGTGAAAGCCTGTTGCTGTTGTTGAAATGAGTTGATTCCAGTAACCGTTTGTGGGTTGTTATATTGATAATATGCCGCATGTTGTCCATAAAGTTGTGTGGTAGTAGGCGGAGTTAAAAATGAGTTGGTAAAATCACTCGATTGTTGGTTTGAATATTGATTGTATGGAAGTGATTGGTAGTTGTTTCTTTGTGTGTTATATGTCTTATTCAAGCGTGTGTGGTATTTGTTATTCATCGGTTCACTGGCGGAGTTTTTCAATTCAGACTTAGCTTTTAATTCCTCGTATTGTGAGACATAAGCCTTCATATCTTCTAACTGTGAGAAAAATGGTACTTTTTTAAATTTTGATTCCATTTTTTTTTTTCTATTTTTTGTTTACTATGTTCAAATCAATGCTTCATCAACAAGAAACCTTTTGTCTTTTTGTATTTTTTGTTTTCTATTCTGTCTGTGCGGTGTATGACTCCCTGTAAAATAAATAGTTCTAAATCTATCTGAGAAGAAAAATGATCTATAACGAGGAGGTTAACGTTAAGAAGAACTGGTTTCTATGTATTATTTGTTTGATATAGTTATATATTATAATAATTTGAATTTTTATATAATCAAAGAATGAATTAATATTTAAAGTTGATTCTTAAATTATTAATAAGCTTTTCTTTCTCTCTCTGTGATCTAATTGAAAATTGTGGATCATATTATGAAAAAAAAGATCATCTGAAAATTTATCAATTTTTTTATTTTTTCTTCTTCTACCAGTACTCTCTCTCTCTCTCTCTATTTTTTTTTTTTTTTTTTTTTTTTTTTTTTTTTTTTTTTCTCTTGAAGCTATAAAAGTCAACGGATGACAAAAACAAAAAAAATTTTCTTTTTTTTTCTTTCTTTCTTTCTAATAATAAAATTTATTTTTTTTTTTTTTGTTATCATCATTAGATCACGAGCTATATCTTCTTAAAGCAAATTTTATATATATATCAAGTATAAGTATGAATTTTAGATGTTTATGTATAAGATATTTAAATTAAATGAAACTAAATTAAATAATTTAAATACTTTACTCTATCAATGATTAAAATATTTAAAGATGATTTGTTTTTGTTCTCTGTATGCATCTTTATCAAATGTACAATTCTCTTTTTTTGTTTAATTCATCCTGTTCAATTCTTTTTTTATATATTACTTTTATCATCATTTATTAATTCATTAATTAATATTTTAAAACATTACACTTTGAATCTATAAACTTGTATTTTTTTTCTTTTCTTTAACCTCTTCATCAATACACTGATGGATTCTTAATACATTAGGATTGTTAGCCAGACTTCCTTTGCTTCCAAAGGCCCAGTCATAAGACAGAGCATAAGCCATCAAACTTCCCTGTGGATTGAAGTCCCCTGCTGTTATAGGATAGTTGAATGAGGGCAGACCTTTGATTCTGTGTCTTTGCTCGGCATTCCAAAAACTGATTGTCCCATCAGATCCACATGTGGCGAGAGTTCCATAGACTGGATGGTCCAGGACTACGTTGACAGAGTATGCAAAGGAGATTTTGTAATTGCTGGGCACGGAACCCATGGTTGAGTTATTTAGATTCATTGGATTGTATGTTCTTGTAGGTTGTCTGTGGCATTTGAAAGTGAACCCGTTTTGTTTTTGCATTGCATCATCAAAGTACGCTACAACACATCTCCCTTCAACTGAAGCTACAGAGAACCCTTTACCATTCGTAAAACAATTCACAGAACTTGGTTGATACTTCAAGGATGACTGAACTGTCTTCATTATACTTTGTGGGTTTGTAAGATTGACTAAGTAAGTGCACTTGTTTCCACAGGCCAATACTAGTATTCCTTTACTGCTTGTATCCATGCAGTAAAGCTTTTCAGGTAAGGGTAAGGAGGACAATGGGTTCATGTTGTTCATTTGTCTTGTATCCCAATAGTTGACTTTATTGTCCCAGGATCCTGATATAAGAACTTCCATTCCATTGATGTTGGTTATTTTCAATAAGTGCACTGTGCTTTGCAATGTGGCAAAGGTCTGTTGTTGCTGTGTTTGCAAATCAAAACATAGAATCGTTCCATCAACACTACCTGAAAAGATCTTTGACCCGTTCAAGGAATAAGTGCATGCCAACACTGGAGCATTCCCGCTATGTTGAAATTCTCCAACTTTGTTTATATTTCCAGATGAACAATCCCATATTTTAACAGATCCATCCCAGGAGGAGGATATGAACTGGAATTGATTGCTTGGAGAGAATTTCACCTGTGTGATGGTATCTGAATGGGCATTATCCAATGTCAGTTCATTTGGTAATGTGGGGATATTCATTGGGGCTTGTGTATTTGTGGTGTTTTGTGAAAGGTTTGATCCAAATGAGTTTGTATTTTGTTGAAAGTTGTTACTTGCACCTTGAGACTGTTGGCCAAATAAGGGGCTGCCTAATGAATTGTTGGCAACGTTGCTGTTTAAAGTGTTTGCACCAAACGTACTGGTGTTTGTTGTGTTTATATTATTACCAAAGCTTGAGAACATTATGTATATCTGACTAGTTGTTGTGTATTAACAAAAAAAAATAATAATAAAGAGTTTATGTTAAGAATAGGAAAAGATGTGAGGATGTATTGGTGTTATATTATATTATTGAAATGATGTAGATAGTTTACCAATGTACTATATTACAAATCGATATTCTTTTTTTTTGAATATAGATGTATAGATCAATCTTTTAAATGAACAAACTTTAATGTACGGTTAGCACTAACTGTTGAGCTTCTCTTTCTCTTTCCTTTGATATATATAATAATAATTGTAATAAGATTTAATTGAAATTATATTTAATTTAAAATATAAAAAAATTTTCTTTTTTCTTCTACGAAGTGTTTGTTTGTATGTGTTGTATTAACAAATTAACAAAAAACTAGTAATTATTTATTTTAATTATTATTATTTAGAACACGTGATGTTTTTTGTTTGTTACAATATATTGTAACAACATATAATAATAAATAATTACAGTAAATATAACCATACAAACATCTATTACTTGTAACAAAATATAATATATAACTTATGTATATGAAAGAATATTAATATTTAGAAAGATATAATATTGATTTGATTTATTTATTTTAGTATACAATTATTGATGTTTTTTTTATATTATAACGATTATATATATATGATTTATGTATATATAATAACTATGTTATTGTTAATCTTTCTTTCTTATTAAATAATTTTTTTTTTTAATTTTAAAAAAACTATTCAAAAAAATAGAAAAGTAATTATGTTTTTAATTTATTTTATTAAGAATTAATTTAATTTTTTTATATTTTTTTACTTTGTTAATTATTTTAAGCACTAAACTTTTTAGTTAATTTTTTAAAGTTCAAGTTAAAAGGAGAACTCTTTTTGTTGTTTTTGTTAGAATGTTCAGCAGAATCAATGTCATTGTTATGAGTTAAGATAGATTCACCATCGACTTTTTCTTCGTTATCAGAGTTGACGTTATCCTTCTTCATTTCTCCGTCACTGGAAACATCAGTGGTGGAACCTTCATCATCTTCATCTGTCTTCTTAGACATACCAACTTCTTGTAATTCTTCTTCAGTTAATTCTTCATAAGGAATCATACCTCTCTTGATGGCTTGTTCTGTTGTAAAAGCATTGTAGTAATCCTTTGTATCAGGGGTGGATTGTTGGATAGGCCAGATTAAACACATACCCCAGTAGGTGAAGAAGGAGACTAGGAAGGATGTGAAACAGTTGTAGTAGAAGTAATCTAAAACACCAGAGATACCTTTAGTCATATGTTCAGGCCAGTGGACTTGGTAGTAAATACCTGGCAAACCTGGGGCTGTGGCTAATAACCAAGCAATGATGGCTCTAGGGTTGAAACCCTTGTAGAAGTAATAATCACCATGGATAACGAAACCTTGAGAGACAGAGTATTTTTGCTTTCTAATACAGAAGTTATCACAAATCATAATGGATAGGATAGGAGTCATGATAACACCAAAGGAGGACATGACAGTTAAGAAAGTGGAGGAGGAGTTATAGAAGTTCCAAGGTTGACAAGCGAAACTTAAAGCAGCACAGATCATAGCACCTCTGTAAATGTTGATATATTTAGGGAAAACACCAGAACCATCGAAACCAGCAGGGACACCACAAGAAGAGATGTTGTAAGCCAATTGAGACAAAGTCCAGGAGAAACCACAGAAGAAGATACCACATCTAGCCTTTGAGGTGTAGGAGGTGTTCAAAATCAATTCACAGATTTGGTAAGGTTGCCAAACTTCTTCAGCGTCAACGTTGTAAACCTTCATGGCGGCAGAGGTACCTACAACACCCATAACTGGAACAACATTGGTAGGAATCAAAAGACCTAAAACAATACCCAAGTTCATAGTGAAGGAGTTGTTACTAAATCTTGAGTAATCAGATTGGTTAGTACAACCTGGAGAGACAGAACCGAACCAGTAAGAGGCCATGTAAATAAATTGTTTAGCAAAAGTAGAACCATGGATAGTTTGACTGGATCCTGAGAAACCATTACCTACACCACCGGCTTCATGGGTTAAGTAACAAACTAAACCTACAAAGGAAGCCATACAGAAGAAGGAAGATAAGTTTAATAGGTAGTTGATCTTGTAAGGTTTGATGTAGTAAGCAAAGACACATAACAAATGGAAGATTAAGAAACCAATCAATTCCTTAGTGGTCATAGCAACGTGGTGTGATAGAGTGTTTTTCATGTTTAAGTATTGAGGCCAGATACATTCAATCATCAAGTTGACACAGTAAGCACCCATGAAGGCATTAGCAGCATAGTTGACAATAGACATAAGGATTCTGATCAAAATACCAAACCCAGAACCATAGATACCAAAGACAAATCTTTGGGTTAAAGTATATCCGACTTTATAGTTTAAACCATGGTATGAGTTAGCACAAGTGAAGAGTAAACAAACGATATCACCAACAAAGTAAGCTAAGATGATGTTACCGTAAGTCATACCTTCGGAGGAGGCAGAGGCAGCAGCAGAGTAAGTACCAATGTTAAAGGATAATAAACCCCAGTAACAGAAGTTGGAGAAGAAACCCCAGGTTTGTTGGTTAACAGGGATAGGTAATAAATCCTTGTTTCTTAAAACGGAGGTTGTAGTTCTCTTAGAAGCTGGAATTTCCAACTTCTTTAAAAGTGGTTGCATAAAAGAAAAATCGAATGTCATAATTTTTATTATATTTTATATTTGTATTGTTTATAGTTTTCTTGTATGTTTTTTATTTGTTTGAGAGCGAGAGATTCTTTTTTTTGTTGAATGTTGTTGATATTTTAAGAGTCTGAAAATGAAATATTTAAATTTATTAATTTGTTGTTTTTTTTTTTAATATTTCAACTGGGTATTTATTTATTAATTTTTACTTTTTAATGTAATGTAATATAATATAAAGATACAAGAAATAATATAATCTCTGGTTTTTATTTTATTATATTTTCTTTATCTTATACATTAATATTAGTAAGATTATATTTTTAATAAAAATAATTTATAAAAAAATAAAAAAGTTAATTTTAAATAATCATCAATCAGTTTATATATAAATCTATCAACGACTTTTAATTTCTTTTTTTTTTCTTTCTTTCTTATTT
Organism: Hanseniaspora jakobsenii; assembly: GCA_030573515.1. Lineage (NCBI taxonomy): Eukaryota > Fungi > Ascomycota > Saccharomycetes > Saccharomycodales > Saccharomycodaceae > Hanseniaspora > Hanseniaspora jakobsenii. The sequence goes on from JAJMDK010000277.1 coordinate 39,963, forward strand.
TTAAAAATAAAATACTAAGGTGTTCTTTCAATTGTAATCTATTATAATTATATATTTTACTTTTTGTAAGTTGATTGTTTTCTTTAATAAATAAAGAGAATATTATTATAATAAAACTTGATTGATGTGTTCTTGTGTTCTTGTTTTTTAATATTGATGTTGTTATTTTTTTTGTTTTTTTGTTCTCTCTTTTTTCTCTAAATGATTATAATAATTATTCTATTATTTTGTCTTGAAACGTTGACCTTTTACTATTTCATTATTGTTTAGTTAGCCAATTAGTTAGTTAGTTTAGTTAGTTAATAACTTTTTTTGTCATTAATATAGGAAAAATATCTATCTATTTTTTATGTATATTGTTACTGTTACTGTTAGTATTTTTTTGTTTGTATTGAATTTATTTTTCTTTAATGTTCTTCAAATAATATTCACTTTTTTTTTTTATAATATATATATATTATAATAATAATAATAAAAAAACAATAGTTTTTTTAATTTACCGTTATATTACATGTATAAAAATATATAAATTTCTATTGTTATTGTTATTATCTATCTATCTAAATATTAATTATTTTGACTCTATTTATTTTTTATTTTTTTTTTATCTTTTTATCTGTGTCAATATTATTATTATTTTTTTATAGTATTAAAATATGTAATTAACCCTCATAAAATATTATTATATCGTACATATACACAAACACACAATAAAAATAATAATAATACAATTAAATAAAATTAATTTATTTTTATTTTATCTTAAAGTATCTAAAAAAATATTCACTTTTTTTTTTTATTATTATTATCTTATATAGTAGTAGTATTATTATTTTCCTAATAGGGATATGAAATAAAAAAAAGAAAAGATAAAGAGGGGGGGTAGGGTAAAATGAAGGGGGGAAATAACTAATATATATAATTATACATGTATATATTAAAAAAAATGGTTAAAAAGAAAAAAAAAAAGAAATGTATAAATGATAATTATAGTCATTACTAACCGATAATATATGTATATACTAAAAAAAAACATATTAGAACATATTAAGAAGAAATAAATATTATGATGATAACACGTGATTAAGAATCTTTTTCTTATACTTTATAGATATATGTATATGTAATAGATATCAACGTAAAAGATCACATGACTATATGGTGTGTGTGTGTATTTTTTATTTTTTAATTCATTACAATCTACTATATATATAAATAATTAAAATAAAATAAAAACAACGTTAAACACGTGTATAAATGAATAAAGAATAGTATTAAGAGATAGATAGTATAAAAATATTACAATTATTGTTACTTTAAAAAAAATATATATACATCTCTTCTATCAATTAATTTATTTTTTTTTTTTTTTGTATAATGATACTCATTGCATGTATCTAAACTGTCCATCATTATTACTGTTATTGTTGTTATTATTACTACTAGTATTATTATTGTTATTATTACCATTGATATTGTCATCTACTATGTCGATATTGTTTCCACTACTGGTACTGTTCTTGCTGATGTTGGACATGGGACTTGCACCATTGCTTAACTCTGCACTCAAAAGCATGCTCCCCCCACTCAAACTGCTATAGACATTGTTCCCATAAACACTGTTATTATTTCTACCATTACCATTACCATTGTTGTTATTATTACTATTGTTAGTATTAGTATTGTTATTAGAATTGTTACTGTTGGCAGTATTGATGATTCTGTTGTTTATCGTATTTCCAGAATTATTGAAACTCTTTAGATCAATCTGCTGGTTATGCAGGGCCAATGGGGACATTTTTGCTATTCTCTGCTGTACAAGCTTTTGATTGTTCATTAAAGTATTGGCTCCACTTACTCCATTCAAATACATGTTATTATTGCTATTATTATTATTGTTACTATTGTTGTTATTATTATTATTATTATTGTTTAGGTTTGCACTGCTACTGCTTGTACCACTGCTGTTTTTTGTATGATTATAGTTCATATTACTACTGCTATTTGGAGGTGATGTTAAATTATTGTTCATATTGTTATTATTATTATTGTTATACTGTAGATTTTGTTGGATATGCATGAGTTGCTGCTTTTGTTGTTGAATCAACTGTTGTTTTTGCACAATCTTCTTCTGTTCATTAGGAGTCACTTTATAACTTCCCTTGGATCCTCCTAGTTGTACTCCATTGCTATCACTTCTTGATATTGATGGTTTTACACTTGTACCATTGTTGTTGTTGTTGTTATTTAGATTGACTGTTCCTGGATTGTTACTCCTTCCATTCACAAAATTCATATTGTTATTATTGTTACCATTAGGATTATTATTATTAATATTCTTGTTGTTGTTGTTATTGTTTATAAAATTGGAACTTTGTTGAAAAAGCTCAGATGTTTCATTGGATGGCGTGGGCGATGCAACATTTCCTTTATTATACCCTTTAAATCCATATTTATTACTAGTACTACTCATACTGCCATTGTTATGGTTATTATTATTATTGACATTGTTGATATTGTTATTATTGGGATGATTGATATTGTTACTATTCATATTATTATTGTTCGATGGTTTGTATTGCGGCATTGAAGATTGATGATGCATTGATTCCATTTGATAATCACCCCTTCTTTCAAACATCTGTTGATCAAAGGCTGCGTTCATGGATGCCTGTCTACACAAGAAATCCAGATTCTGTCTTCCTACATTGAAACTGTAATACTCCTGTGCAATCTTGGATCCGTTTTTATGTGCTTTAGCATTGAATACATCCCAGAAAATCTGCCACCATTCGTTTAAAAAGGATCTTTTCAGCTTGAATGCCTCCATCATCTTTCTCTCCTCAAAGTTTCTAGGCTCTACTATCTGTTCCAAAATGTTTCCTTCATTCTCAGAAGTGAAATTCAATGCAGTTTCATTCATGCCTGATTTCTCTAAGAAATCCTTGATGAAGGCATTCAAAACCATTTTCGATTCAGTCTCTGATTTTAAAACCAAATCTAAATAATTGTCACTACTTTCCTTTGCATCATTAGGATTGGAATATGTCTGTCGTTTATTCTGTTGTTTATTTTGCTGCTGCTGTTGTTGTTGTTGCTGCTGTTGTTGATTATTACTATTATTATTCGTTTGAAAATTATTCATGGGTGTATTTTTATTACTGTTATTATTATTGTTGTTGTTATAACCAAGAGGTTCTCTATTATTATTATTATTATTATTATTACTATTATTATTATTCATATTTCTATTAACGATGTTATCCTGAATCATCTCACAATCAACAGGTAGTTTATCTTGTACGGTTATCTTATTCTTTACCTGGCTCTGTTTCTTCACTCTTTTTTTAGTATTATTCTCTCTATTAACATTAGGTGATATATCTTGATACCCATAAGGACTATCTTTTTTCATCTTCTTCTGTTTTTTTTTTTTTTAACTTACACAACAACCTATTCCAGTTTATTACTATTATTTTTTTTTTCTTTCTTCTATTTTGTTTTATTTAATTTTATTATTATTATTACAATGATGATGATTATTATTATTATTATTAGATTTGTTGATTGCTTTATTATTATTTTTCTTTTTCTATGTATGTAATATATATGTAAATGTATATATTTATGATTATGTAATGATGTTTTAAATTATCTATTTCCTTGTTAAAATGAAACGATTGTTATACTCTCTTATTTCTAATTCTTCTATATATTGATAATATTTTTATTTTTCATTATTACTAACAATTAATAATTTACTTACTAGTTACTAATTAGTAATATATTATTATTTTCTTTAGTTGTATAAAAAAAAAATTAACAGGGTAATTAAAATCAAAATATCAAATATAAAAAAATTTTCTTTCTTTCTTTCTCTCTTTGTAATTTGCTCTTCTTTCTTCTTTCTTCTTCAGTAATTATTTTTTTTCTTTTTTTTTTCTTTCTCTCTCTCTTCATAAAGTATTTTTTTTTTTTTTTATAATTATTATTATTATAAGAAGAAGAAACATATGAAAAAAATGTATTATTACTTACAACTACTAATAAAATTATATATATAAAATAATAATAAAGTCACATGACTATATTAGAAACAATAATAATAACATATAAAAAGACACTTAGGCGGCTATTATAAAAAATTAAAATTTGCATTAGATAAGTAAGTGTAATTACCTATTTTAGATAAAAATATCTTTTAATGGTTTTGGATGATAATTATAAAAAGATAATATCAATAAAATAGTATTCAATAAAACTAATAACAAAGATGACCACCATTTTGGCATATAAACATTCCAACATAGTTCATGTAATAAATACCATATAACACATACAATAGTTTTAAATACTTTATTCATATAATTATTATTATTATTATCTTCTTTACTTTTACTTTTACTATCTTCAATATCATCATCTACAATATTCATACCATAAGATAATAATAATGGTATAGTCCAATGATACCATGCTAAAAATTGATAATGTAATGATTTACTAAATAACACACCTATGAAATTACAAGTCACCATTACATATATTATATGATCAGTAGGGATAGTTCTTATCAAAACTGGTTTATCAAGTTTATATCCTAATGCTGATCTTATCATTCTTGTAATCAATTCATAAGTGGTTATATTTCCATTTAAATCTCTTATTGGTTTCAACCATTTTTTATCCAAAAAGATATAGATTGTAGTAATCTGTAACAATAACAAACTTCTTGAAAACATATCACTTAAAAAGATACTTTCAGGTATAAATTGCCAATTTATTGACCATATGTGAAAGAACTTTCTTTTGAAATTAAATGCAGTTCCAAAATATGCACTATAATCTTCTTTAATAAATGGATATCCTATTCCAACTTGTAGCAAAACACCAAATAATAATAAACTTGAATATTTCAATAAAAACTTTTTGCTATTGAAATTCATCAATGCTAATAGTAATAATACAGCAGGTAAGTACAATAGGGCATTCATTTTAATAGATATGGCTAAAGAATAAAGAAATACTATACCTACACTTATTAACAAAGTGAAGTTATTACAATCTTCTAAAACAAAGTTCTTATCCAAGTTATTAGCCTTACCATCTTGTATAATTAATTTTCTAATAGTTGGAACAAAACACATAGTTAATGTCACTATAACCATAAGCAAAGTGGTAAAACAGTCATTGAACAATCTTAACACATAGATGGAATGCAGTCTTTTGGATAATACCAATAAAGATACGATAACAGGGTAAGAACCTCCCTTTAAACATGCCACCAATATTGTCAACCCTTGAGTTACAAGATAGATCATTTTAAAGACAGTCTGTCCCTCAGATATTCTTTCTATTCCTATAGCATTCAAATCACTCCATCTTATAGTTAAATCTCTTAAGAATTTATACACCCACACATGTCCTGCAGGGTACACTAAAGCCCCTGTGTCACCATAGATGGTGTCGTATTTATAGTTATCAAATTTAGTGATCATGTATATTTGTTCCATGTATGCTTTATAATCAATGTTTGTATAGTTGATTTTTTTGATGATTTGTTTTGTAAGATATGAATCAGCAATCAACAAAATGATTCCTATAAAGATGATGTATTTGGAACTGAATAGACAATCCAATATTAAATTTTTCAATGAAAAGTTTTCTATCTTTTTATTATTATCTTTCTCTTCTTTTTCTTCTTCTTTTTCTTTATTACTCAAAACAGAGTCCAATTCATTCTTTTCTTTTGTTGTTATTTTCACATCCGTTTTATTCTTCACAGATCCTAAGTCTTCACCCATATTGTGCCTATATCAGTAATAAC
>JAJMDK010000278.1:5704-39637 GCA_030573515.1 Hanseniaspora jakobsenii
TGCCAATGATACACAAACCTCGGTGATTAAAACTGATTACAAGGAATATACTACAACAGCTAGGGAACAAAATCATGAAAATGAAGAAGCTCTCAAGTTAAATTTGGATGATGGATCGTTCTTTTCAGGACAAAGAACTTTGACTGGTTTAGGAATTTTCCATGATGGTATCAAAGAAGATAATGTTCATAATGAACCTTCAGAAAAATCAAAAAACATAGTCAAAGGAAATATTTATGAACTCTTGAAGCAAAACGGTGTCAGTCTGCTTGATGACTCTTTAATATATACACCTAATGAAGCTCCTATTGTAGCCACTAAGGTTTCAGAGCCATCAACCCCTGTCAAACAAAAGACAGTTGCTTCCTTTGCAGATGAAGTAGTACAGCCTAAAAATAAAGTTGCTTCTCCTGTAAAAGTTTTGTTGCCTAAGGAGCCAAAAGAATTGAAAAAATCAAAGATAGAAGCCGGTATCTCAGATGAATCTAAGGCAGCTTCCACAAAGGATAATGCCAATTCAGACAAATCTGACTCTTGTAAAAAAATGAGTGCCAACCAAAAGAAAGTATTAAAACTTACAAACTCATTATTTAAAGATACAGGATATCTGTACATATCTTTGGATACATTGTCACTAACTAATTTCCTTTCAGGACCCCCTGGAAAGGGTCCAGTTGCAACTTTCGCTAACAAAAACACCAGTTTGAAAGTCTTATTTGACAATGGAGAAAAGGTTATAGAGTCTGAATGGATCAAGTTAACCAATGCAAATAGTAAAAATTCAGGATTTATTAATTTGGATAAACAAGAATTTGCCACTAAAATTCCTTTGAAAGATCTTTTGAAAAATAACAATGAGACAATATTTGAAGTTGAAATGACACTTAAAATGAAGTATGACCATCCAAAATCTGAAATCATCGAGATTCAAGACAGAGTTCCAATTAAAACAGTAGTAAATGTTGAAAACGGTAAGAACAACAATGGTCAACCTTTCCAGAAAAACATGAAATCTTCTATTGACAACTCTGCTTTTTCTGCCAATAACAACAGAGCTAACAGTTTAACACATTTCTTTAAAAAGAACATTAAAACTAAATCTTCTCAAGTTAAATCAGTTGTAGAATATCAAACTATAACTAGAAAAGTTACTAAACAAATCCAAGATCCCTGGAAGGGAAATTTTACCCCTGATGGAGAAACTTTTGGTTTAGTAAAAATTCCAATATCATTAAAGTTTATTGAGGGTGTATATAACAAGATATGCTTAAAGGATGTCAGCGTGCATATGCTAACAAATGATTGCAAAAAAATAGGTTTGCTTTCATACAAAGCATTAGTTATGATTGATAAACAAACTACAACCACCACTAATGCTGCTGCTATACATACATCAGAGGCTGAGGATGTGACTTCTAGCTTAACTAAAAACGTTTTGTTACCAAAGAGTATATCTGCTATTGAAAAAATATTAGAAAGAAAAAACGATGCTCTTTACAATAGAAAAAACCAAAAATGCGGTATATTATACCAGCAAGGTCTAGATCTAGAAGACATGGTTAAAAGAAGAATATTCCTTTTATCTAACGGTAAACTATCTGCTTACTCTATAAAGGGGCATAATTCTTTCTCTGATTGTTCTGATATTACTAATGAAACCCCTGAGTTGATTGTAAATTTGGAAAATGTCACAAATGTTCTTTTGGACTGTGAATGTTTGCTTCCTGGATTTAATTTCCAACTTTTGTTTGGTGGAAGCAAAGATAAGTTGACTTTAAGTTGTAATACTAACAATGAACGAAGAGAATGGTTGCACAAAATAGGTGAGCTATTGGAAGTATTGCTAGTGTCAAAGGATATTGATGTTAAACCGATTTCTTATTAAATGATTCATTAGAAAAAAAAAAAAAAGAAATAATATCTTGAAATTGTACACTATATATATGTTATATTTATATAAAAAAAAAAATAATTAAAATTAATCCCATTATTAAACAATGCCTTCATAAGAAAAAAATGTATCAATATAAAGTTATTTTCTATTGTTATTATTATTATTGTTATTACTATTGTTCATATTCATCATATTAAAAGGTGGAAATTGAAACATTGCAGGATTGGATCCTGGATTCAAACTCATATCTGGAACGTTGTTGTTTTTGACTGCATTTGGATTAATGATGGTCCCTTGAGCATTTATAATAGGTTGAACTGTAGGTAGGGGAGGTTCTCTAGCTTGTTGTTTTTGCTGATATTTCAAAAGGTTTTTAAGTTTTACTACTTCAGGGTTGTTGGCATGGTGTTTTTGTTGATCTAACTTACCTTGATTTTGAAGGAGAAGTAGTTGGTAGAGTAGCTTTGATCCGTTATAGTTTTTGTTATAGTTTGCTTGTTTTTGTAAGTAGTCTGTCCATGTGGCTTCATTAAATCCGTAGTTAAAGTAATGTTCAACTTTAGCCCTTGATGATCTCCATGGTTTTTCCTTTGTAAAGTTGGGATCAATCTCTTCCATATTAACACCTTCAAAATCTATATCTTTAGTAACATCAATTTTTTCTCCTGTTTTGCTTGTAATGAAAAATGGAATTGATTCGTCTTCAATCAAAAAGTTGTTTCCAATTTCCTCATCTGAAGATACTTCTTCTTCTCCTTCCTCCTCTACTTGTTCTTTATGTTCTCCACTTTGTAGATCTTTATCAACATTATTTCCACTATTTTGTTCATTAGTCTTTTGAGATAAACTCATATCTTTGGTATTACTTTCAGCCAATATAGGTTTCTCATTTGTTGTACCAGTTTGATTGTTTTTTACCTGTCTGGATATAGAAGTACCGTGATTCCCAAATGTAACCATGAAATCATCATCTGAATCATCTGTATATTCTTCCTCATCATCCTCTTCCACATCTTCTTTATGTTCTATATTAGTTTGATCGGTATTACTAGATGAAGATCCATCTTCTAGCTTTACCTTTTTATTAGTTACAACATCTTCATTGCTATATAAATCATCATCATCAATATCATTTAATAAAGAATTGGTATCGACCTCATCAATTGTTCTTTTACTCATCTTCTTTCTTTCGTAGTATTATTTAGGTTTATATAATAATAAACACTTTAATATATGGTTTTATACATATTTCAATTTTTCTATTTCTAATAAACACATATATATAACATAATAATCAAGTTATTATCCTATATATGGCACTATTTTTTATATATAATTAAAAACTAATAATAAAATTTTTACTATATACCAAGAAATATAATACACTTTAAGTAAATAAATATATATTGTAGAAAAGTATATCACGTGTTATATATTAGTAATAAACGGCACGTGATAATGATATGGTATAGAATAACCACGTGACAGTAAAATAAAATAAAATATTAGCACGTGATTTTATAATATACAATGTTGACTCACGTGATAGTATACATATCTAAAATTATTATTATCTCTCATTATCCACAAGTATTATCACTAGTTGTGTGTAATAATAATAAAACGGATTTTAGATAATGATAATTAGATAAATAAATAATACTTGTATGATATTAATTATCTAATAATCTAAACACTCTTTATCATAGCATTATTATTTAGATATATATATATTCTTTATAAGTAATATAAAAACTGGTTAATAACTTATATATATATTTATATATACATATATACTTTATGTATATATATAAAAAGAAAAGAATGTAAAATAAATTACAATTAATAATAATATAAGAGTTAAAACCATAATAAACATAACTAATAAAGAAAATGGATAATACAAATGAGAAGATTGTAAAAATAGATGACTCAACTAATAACTATATAACCTTGGAAAAGCAGATAGGTAAAGGTTCCTTTGCTAAGGTCTATAAGGGTCTTTACTATAACGAAAATGAAACACCCTTTGAAGTTGCTATCAAAGTTATAGAAAGTTCCCTATTATCAGGCACTAACAAAAAACAACAGCAAATGTTGTTAAAAAGCCTTGAGGTAGAAATTGCCATTCTTAAAAAACTGACTCATCCTAATATAGTGAAACTAATAACTACTGTAATGTCTCAAAAATCAAATCAATTTATTATAGTCATGGAGTATTGTACTTTAGGTGATCTTTCAATGTTAATTCGATATAATAAAATGCCATCTAAGGACAGGCCAAATAAATCATATGACCATTTGCTGACAAATTTCCCTAAAAATGAATATAAAGGCTTAAACCATCTTTTAATATACTCTTTCATAAAACAATTAGCTTCAGCTTTGTATTTCTTAAAGTCTAAAAACTTGATTCATCGAGATATTAAACCTCAAAATCTATTGCTTTCAAATGATTCTCAACCCTTTGGTGATGTTTCAAGTCCTATTCCTTTGTTGAAAGTGGCAGATTTTGGATTTGCAAGATTTTTACCAGGACAATCGATGGCTGAAACTCTATGTGGATCACCGCAATGGATGGCTCCTGAGATTCTTTCCTATAAAAAATATGATGGAAAAGTAGACCTTTGGTCTTGTGGGGCTGTAATATATGAAATGTGTTTTGGTAAACCTGCATATTCTGCAAGGAATTATATGGAACTATTGAAAAAAATCAAGACTGTTCCTTTGAAATTTCCTGATCCTGTTCTCAATGACTCTAATGACCACAGTGATTCATCTTCCAGTGAACTGGAGGATAGTGCAAGTGATACTGATCAAGATAATGGTAATAAAAAAACTCATGACAATAATATTAATAACAAAAACAACATCACCAGTGACGTGATGAACCCAAATATGACTAATTTAATAAAAAGACTATTAACTTATAGCCCTGAAAAGAGAATGTCTTATGAAGAATTTTTTAATGATCCTATTGTAAATTATTATAAGTTAGATGATTCAAACTCCAAAGAATTTAAAGAGTCCATTGTGTATGAGGATGTCTTTGATGACGATGATGATGATGAGTATAATTATAATGATAATGAATATGTACAAAAAAATGATGATAATGATAATAAAGCAATGGATTTAGATCAAACAGTTCCTAAGAGTAAAAAATCTGAGCGTAATAAACTAGATCAATATGATCTGGAACCAGTAGCCTTTGTTGAGGCAGATGGATATATGTTAATCAATAACGACGCTACAAAGACAGCTCAGGAATATCCTATAAACAAATCACGGAGATCATCCTCTTCGACTAATGGTCCGAGTGGTTCTTCCAGAAGGTCATCTTTTGCCGGAGTGACAAGAGCGATAACAAAGGCCTTTAGATCAGCTTCTCAATCATCTACTGAATCTGCAAAGAAAGATCGTATGGAGTCTAAGAAAGTTAGTCTTTCTAATGAAACAATCAATGAAGATAACGAAACTAGTAAGTATAAGCAAAGCACACTAACGAAGGAACAATTTGAAGATTTGATTATACTAGAAAAACGGTTTGACTATAAAGATCTCAATGATTATATCACAAGATCTAAAACGGAAAAAAAAATTTATGATTTAAACAGAGAAAAGGCAAAACTCCATGTTCTTCAAAAAATTTTAAAACAAGAGGAAAGTTATGAGTGGAGAATACAGCTTGAGTTGAGACTTTTGGAGAGTGTTTCTAATATTCAAGATTACATATCGCGATACAAAAATAACTTTACAAATGGGGAAGTAAACTACTTTAAAAAACTCTTTGATCAACTGTTAGCAGTGGCTGATGCTGATCATAACAAAATAATTGAAATGAGAAACACAGAAGCTCTAGCTGACTTGAATTTAAGTGATACTAATACTAACAACTATAATGACACCCTCTGGGAAAACAGAACCATTGGTGAGTATTTATGGCTTCACATTGCAAATTTCGGCAAAATATCACTTCAACTAGAAAATCTTGGTGATTCTAATAAAAACTTCTCTGCAGCATGTATGGGATATGCATCTATATTATGGCTTCTTGACTATTTACTAACGGATATTCTAGATGAAACATTTGAACAAAATGATCTAGAAAAATATAACAAGATGGTTTCATTGACTATTATTAGACTCAAGGGGGTATATAGAAATATTTAAGCTTTATATTAATGTGTCATGTTTAACCTAGATCTATGATTTTTTTTTTTCTTAATTATTTTAAACTATTTTTGAAAAGTTCTTTTATTATAGATCGTGTTTTGGAACATCTGGGAACATACTTTTAATGGGATCTACTGAATTTTGTTCGATTTTATCCACTGGTGTTTTTTCTTTGTTCTTTCTCATTTTTGCTGTAGTTTCATTCAGTGAAATAATTAATTGTTCTCTTCGAATATTATATGTTTTATCATCAAGTTTATACAACTTCACCTGGTCAAGCAATGTACTCAACTGATCTTTTCTCCCTGCAATGTTATCCAATGTCTCTTTAATATTCTTTTTAATTAGATTTATATCATTTGTTTCTGATTTAGATGAACTCTTCAAGTCAACATCTTTTGTTTTTTCTTCTTCTTCTTTTTCCTTGTTCCCTTTTTCATTGGCCTTTTCTGAGTTTTCTGCTTTATCGTTTTTTTTCTTTGAAAAGAGTTTATCAGATATATAACCAGAGGTTGATGAAAAGGCAGAAGAAACCCATGAATTATCTGTAGATAGTGAGTTTTTCTGTGTATTAAGATTTTTAAGTTTGTTGTTTAATCTTTGAATTTCATCTTCAATCTCTGTAACTTCAGGGGTTTTAACAGGTGTTAATATAGCTTCATTTTTTAAATGTTCCTCACATATATAAAACCAATCTGCATACTCTTTTGTATTAGTCTTTAAAAAGTTTTTTTTAAACAAACATAACTTTGTGGGATATGAACAAATTAAACACATCTCTGTATCTGATTTTACTAGTTTTTTAGCGTATATTTGATTATTCATGTCAAGAGACAAGTCCTTTCTACTCATGACAATAGTATGATATTTATATGTAACTTACCTAATATATATGTATATTTGATGTCTGTCAGGCGATATTTGTAGTTTTATTCTTCTTAAGATAGATTATCTTAGTGAATATTTATCAAATATCACTGTTATTATAATTAACGCTGACGGTTTAACTATATCTTCAAATATATTTTTGATTTTTTTTCTCTAGGTTAATCTACATTTACTTGAAGATTAGAAACAAAAAAAAATATATACTATGATTTAAAAAAAATAGATAAGCTAAAAAATACTTATAGTCAAAGTGATAAAATGAAGTAAAAAATCAAAAGTATAAGATAACTCTATGAAACCTTTTAATAAATATTATTATAAAGATCTATTATAATGAACATTTTTAATATTAAAAAAAACTCATACTATCCTGACTTAACATCAGTAAAACAACTTTTGAAAAGTATAAAAATCATAATGATCAATTTAACAACTGGAATTAAGTAATTATAAAACCATAAAATTTGTAAAAACTTGGATGATCACATTTAAAAAAAAAAAAGATATAGAACAATCAATAATTTCGTGCTGGATGTTATTATTATCTGTAAAAGTGTAATATTTTTTACTTGAATATTGTAATTGTATATTTGTTTTTTTTACAGATCTATTTAAAGAGACGTTTTTGAACCTTAAGTTCATCTTGTAATAATTTTAATTATTTTTTTTTGAAGAGATTCAAGGACAATTATGAGAGTTAGTTAAAGCTTATACATATGGGTCTATATAGAAACAACTTAAAATAGTTTTTACTAAATAAAATATAACTTTTAATTAAACACTTATTATTATACCATTGAATTTTAATCATGTTTTATCTCTTACTTAAACATGTTCTATTTTTACAATAATGTGAACTCATCCTTGTTAGCTCAGTCGGTAGAGCGTTCGACTTTTAAACTTGTTTAAAGTCCTAAAAGGAATCGAAATGTCAGGGGTTCGAGCCCCCTATGAGGAGTTCTACTTTATTTTTTTTTGCTTTATTACTTAATATTTTAATAATAATAAAAAATTTTTTTTTTCTCTTCCCCCATCATATTTATATACTGTAAAACTTAATTAGGAAATTATTGAATAAAATTTTCAAACCCTCTTCCCTAACAAATTATTTACGGTTTAGCCTCTTTTTTTCTTTGTATATTTTAATGTGTGTTGAACATTCATCATAAAAGTCATCATCAAATATTATTAGGATGAGAGTCATAATGGTTTTAATTATAATGTATTTACAAACTGTGTCAATAGTTAACATTTTTATTACTATGATTCTTACCTTAAAAAAATAAATAATAATCTTCTTATACTTTTTAATTTGTTTGTTTGTCAATAAGGTTTTTTATGAAATGTTATCATTGAAAAAAATAATAAAAACAATAAATTTTAATTCACATTATCTTCTAACTAAACTTAGATTAAGATTATATGTTTGTAGATTTTATATAGTTATATTGATTCTTTAATATAAAGAAATACATCGCTTTGAATATATACTAGGAATAAACCAAAATTAAAAACTAATTGATTTTAGTGCTAAATATATTACAAAAGCGAGATAGTCTGTGATTTATATATTTAGCTACAGGTCTTATACTATAAATATATATTAACTTCAAAAAAAAAAAAACTGAAAGGTTTCATATACCAGTTTCCATATTGTACAAACATATGAGATGGAAGGTAGGAAAGGAAATAATAAATTCAACTCATATCATGTGAATGACCGATTAAAGTCAGTTGATCTGCCATCTAGCGTCAGTAATCAACCTGATAACTTGTTTTTATCAGGGGAGTATAACAGAAGGGGTGTCATAATGAACCCTTTAATGCAACATATGAATAATAACCGAAATAATCATCTCAACCGAAATACTATGAATAATGGCTTACATGGCAACACCAGAGGACAATATAGCGATGACGACGTTAGTGATAATATGTTTGAATTTAACAACAACGATTTCTACTCTAACGACAATTGGGGCTCTTCTAGTTCTTTAGAATCCCTAAACATGATTTTGGAGAAACAAAGAAACCAGCAACTTAATAACCCATTCCATCAAACTCATATATATCTTCCGGTCAAGATAAAATTGGAGTATGACCCTATAACCAAACGAACTATGCTTAATCAATATGAAATTATCAAGGAGATGGGTAATGGTCAATTCGGAAAAGTGAAACTTGTAAAGAATTTATATACGGATGAGCTTAAAGCAATGAAAATAGTAAACAGATCTTCTACAAACCATTTATCTTCATCAAAGAAGTTTACGGGTGGCGGTGGAAAATTGGATCAGTGCTTGGAAAATGATGTTGATGCTGAAGAATCAGAGTATATGTTTCATCATGGTATACATGATTCTAAAATCAGAAGAGAGATAACCATAATGAAAAAACTAAGTCATAAAAACATTGTCAAATTAGAGGAGGTTTTGAACGACCCAGAAAGTAAAAAAATATATTTAATTCTGGAATATTGTTCTCGTGGAGAAATCAAATGGTGCGCAGGCGATCAACTTGAAATCAATGCTAAGGGTCCTCCCTTGTTAAACTTCAAAAAATCTAGAGATTACTTTAGACAACTGGTTTTGGGACTAGAGTACCTTCAACTCAATAATGTTCTTCATAGAGACCTCAAACCTGCAAATTTGTTATTAACAGAAAACGATGTTGTAAAAATATCTGATTTTGGATGCTCCTTATCTTTAAACGAGTGCAGTGAAGAAGACCTTATAAAAACTGTTGGGACTCCTGTGTTTTATTCACCTGAGATTTGTATAACAAATGTTAAAGAAAAATACAGAGAGAGTGCAAATATTAGAAAGATCATTTCATTTCCTGTTGATATTTGGTCCCTGGGTGTAACTCTTTATTGTTTCCTCTTTGGAAAGCTTCCATTTAACAGCAAATTTGAATTGAAACTCTTTGAAAATATATGCAATGGCAAGTTGGAGTTTCCACAAATACCTGATCCATATGTAGAAATTAGAGAAGTTCATCAATGTCATAACATGTTACTTAAACTGTTGCAGAAAAATCCTTTCAAAAGAATAACAATAGATGAAATTAAAGCGCATCCTTTTACTGTAGGAGACCTAACAAAGGAGCAACAGCACTCTTATATTAATAACCACTTGGAACATAATGAGCATGATGAATACTACTCTTCACTTTTTAATGATGAAGAGAAGAAAGAAAAATATCCTAACAACATCTACTCCAACAGTGATAAATTTCTTTCATTGCCTATCAATTCATCGTTTGCTTCACTAGACAGCTTCTACATTGATAATCATGCACATTTAGCAGGAGAAAGGGAGGCAAGTAAATCATATGATGACATAGGAATAAGTATAGCAAATGATTCTTTCTTCAAGAAAAACAGTATGGCTAGTCGCAGAATGTCCAATGAAAGCAGAGACATGCACAAGACTTTTGGAACTAAATTTAACAAAAGAGGAGAAAAGTATAAATTCAATTTAAACGATGAGAATCCGACCTATTCTATTCCGAAATCGCATTATTTACCTCAGAACTCATCAGTTGGTAGCAGCAGCATTGTTAACAACAAAAATATCAATAAGCATTGGGGTATTTACGATGAAGACAGCGATAATAGCGAGAATGGTTTATTTAATGCTGCAGACTATAATATTCATCAAAACAATGAAAGTGACACAGATTCTTTGCCGTTTGAATTCAAGGAGGATTCTGATCTTGAAGATGGTTACAACGATTCTGATAACAATGTAATGGGTGGAATGTCCATTAACCAGGAAGACATTAATGGAGCCAATTTACATCAAAATAACAACGATTCAGGGGGTAGCTATATGATGCACTCGTTTTACACCAATAATATGCTCATTCATGATCCCAAACCCAGCCATGTACATATAAAGAATAAGGGAAGTGAAAAACCACATGCGACATATATACTAAACAGTTCCAGCGACGATGACGGGAGTGAAGATAGCAGTGAAGACATCATAGGAAGTAATCATAGAATTGGCAATGAAGCATCTTATGGAAGTAATTCAAAAGTCACCATTGAGCACCCTACCCCGATTCTCAGAGATGACACACAGAATGTGTCTGTGGTAGACCTCCAAGGAATAAAGCAAGTGGATGTGCCACAAGACTTATTGATGCAGTTGAATCAAAATGGATTAAATATGATGAAGAACTATAGTGAATTGGAGGTTCATGAGCACTATGACTCTGGACTTAAAAAAAATCATTCCACTTCAGAAATTTCAAGATTTTCAACGTTTCCTCATGTACCTTATAATAATCAAAGCACACACTTACTAGATAAATCTGTGAGCTCAATGGCTAATAACAGTACCATGATGCCACATTCTAGTATGAAATCGGCAATCTTAAACCCATCTGCAACGACCCACGTATACAATGTTAATGCAAATAACGATCAACAGGCTTCTAATTTTACTAAATCAGTTATAACTAATGCATCAGTTATGATTAACAATGGAATTACCACAACAAACACTGAAGAAGGACAGAATGGAGCTTTGTATATTCAACAACAAGATTCAAATAGTAGAGATCATCATGGCAGTAATGAAAATGGTTATAGAACGGCTCAACACATTTTACAGTCTTTTATTAAAAGATAATTTACGGTGAAAGCTTTTATATAAATGAGAAACTCTTTAGGGTGTTTTTTTTTCTCTCTCTTTTTTTTTTTTTTTTTTTTTTTTTTGAAATTAAAAAGTCAATGAATATAAGTAATTACATTTTAAGTTAAAAGAACTACTCTAGTTGTAGTTTTAGTGACTAAATAGAAAGATTATAATTTGTTCTCTTAATTTTTTTTTTATATTTTTCGTGATTTTTGATTTAAGATTAAAATAAATTTAGTTATATATATATTGTATTGAATCAACCAGATGATATGGAAAGTTGAGATTTTCTATAATTATATAAGGAAAAGACAGAAAACTTTGCCCACATCAATATATTGTATCATATGTTTTATTATTATAATAATGTTAATTTTAATCAGCGTTTCTTCTGGCAGCCTTCTTAGCGTTGGACTTACCGGTACCAAAGATCTTCTTACCTCTGTTCTTTCTTTGCTTTCTTTGTTGTCTAGAAGCCTTTTCAACCTTTTCAGCTAAACCGTATCTAACTAATCTGTAGGTTGGTTCGAACTTCTTGGCATCAGCAACAGAGTTGTAAACTAAACCGAAACCGGTAGACTTACCACCACCGTATTGAGTTCTGAAACCGAAGACGGAAACAGCGTCCTTTTCGGCCTTGTAGGATTCAGCTAACTTTTCTCTTAATTCATCCTTGGAGACGTTAGCTCTGTTTGGGTGAATAACATCGATAACAAATTGCTTTCTAGCCAATAATGGGTTAGTGATGACCTTTCTGGTTCTGATAGTGATAGCGTCAGACTATTTGTGAATATTACTGTTGTTTATTTCTGAATAAGAAAAAAAATGAATAATTAATTGTTAGTAAAAGCAAAAAAAGCTCTACCCTCGTAATTACTTGGATAGACTTTAAATGTTCTTGAAAATTGAATGATTATATGGCTCAGATTTATCTATCAATAAAAGCCATGGATCTAAATGTAGACAAGTAATTTCAATAATATTGTTATTTAAAAGCATCGCAAAGATTAAATCTTTGATAAAAGGTGTGAATGCTCAACAACTGATATAAAATGAGTGAAGTGACCAAACTTGTGAATGAAAGTATGTCTTATCCAGTTAGAACGGAAATGAGAATAAAAGATGAATATCAAAGAAGGCGTAGAAAACTTCGGTAAAACTGAATTCATACTTTTTTAGTATTTAAAATAATCAACCACAAACATTCAAGACTTTGTTCAAAAAAGATACAATATCATAAAAACTGGTGCCTTTGATTACTTTAAAATACTAGAAAAGTAATGGTAATATTTCAGGTATTGTTTATGTTGTGCATCACTCATAAAGTTTTCTTTGAAACTTTATATTTCTGACAGACTAATCTAGACATCATTAATGTTCACGTAATACTTTAGTTTTACTAGCCTGTGTCATCATTCACTTATTCATTCTCTGTTCACTTGATCTACTGGGTGATGAAGAAAGTGGGAATCTCTAGATTAACAAAATGTATGAAATTATAAAAAGCTTTTATATTTTCTTTTGTTAATATGAAATCGCATACTCTTTCTCATCTACTTAAGGTTCATACTGTAAACTGCAGCTTAATTGAACAATTCACCAAATATACATTACATAAGTAAATTAATCGTTTAACGTTGTAAGTCACTCAGTACTGACATATTGGCTGTAACTATAATGATAGTTTAACCTATCATAAATTACAGTTGTAATAAGGTTTCTATCAGTTCATTCTATCCCTTTGTGTCATCTTCATTGAATTATGTTATGCAAGTTATCATCTCTTAATCCACGCTTATTCGGCTACTGCAATATTTCATTTTGATTATCAGGTATCCACTGTTATTGCAATGACGTGAAAACAATATATGTGTGTGTCCACTTGTCCTAATTATTTAATATATCCATGGTTCTTAAAAATATCTAATCAAACAAAACTGTCCCATATTAAGTTGTTAATTGTATTAACACTATTCAAGACCTCTTCAGAGGTTTGAGCAACATACCATTATGTTCCTTGGGTTATTTGGTGGTTTTACAGTATTCTCTTTTTTTAGTAACCACTTTAAGTTTTATATTTAGATGATTTTTACCTTTAAAAATAACACGAAGAAATCAGTTTTAAAGAAAATGAAGGCACCCATACAGAAGAAAAAATCAACAAGTAAAATTACAGCTTTAATTAAGATTTTAGCTCTCAATACAGACTAAATTAGTGCAAAATTTCATAAAATACATGTTAAATTGATCACATAATTAATCAGATTTTTACTACCAGAATAAACATGAAAAAGGAATTTTTGCAAGAAAATATTTGAAAAACAGAGGATTAGAAAAAAAAACATGTTGACCAAGATTGCTTTTATTTTTTTTTTTCATGAAGGAAATCAATCTGCTAAACTGAATACATTATATACCCAGAAGAAAAAAGTTCAGTCTAGCTTAGCACGTAAAAAAAATAATACACTGAAACTATTTAAAAAGTTATTGAATAATTCTCTGCTAAACAGTTTAAATTAATACGAACAGCTAAGAAAAATCTACAAATATATGTAAACCTCTTTCGCTAACAACCAAAAAAAATATAAACATAACAGATAAGTCTTGTACACGGTGTGTGTAAATGTTTCAAAGCTATTCAAAAAATAATTATCATTTTTTTTTCTCTCTCTTTTTATTATTATTTTTTTTATTTTTTGCAAAATTCAGTGTATTTTTGATACTTAGATTTTTTCACAGTACAATAAAAACAAAAAAATAGTTTCTTATTATGGAAAACTTTCAAGACAACAACATGTATATATAGTAAAAAAATGTAACAAAAAAAATATTTTCTATTGTCTTAATGATTGAGTCACGTGAATGTTTTACTTTCTCATTTTAAAGAAAAAAATATTTAAAAAAATAAAAATAAATAACACACAACTATGATATAAATATTTATGTGTAGATCTTCTGCAGTGCTAAAAATCGGACATTGTATTTGTTTAATTATTCCTTTTGTTTTTACGATTCATATAAACCCCAGAGTTTAAAAAAAGAAAAAAACGTTATCTATAAAAAAAAAAATTTGTTATCATTTTTTTTATACAGAGCTGTTCTTTGAAGAAAACAAAAAGAGACTAGCATTTAATTTTAGATATTGTTATATTTTTATTTGAATTTGTAGAGTTTCAGTTGAGAATATATAAATTTACAATTATTTTTTTAAAAATAATCATAATAATAGTAAATTACAAAATTGTAATAAAAATTCATTTTTCTTATTATAATTTGGATTCAATGTTGATTTTGACAGCCTTGACATTTGTGTAACAGTGGAAAGCTTCTTCACTCATTTCAGAGCCATATCCTGAAGCGGAGTGACCACCAAATGGCAAGGATGGATGGAAGTTGTTGTAGGTATTAACCCAGACAGTACCTGCATTTAATTCATTGGAAACTTCAATAGCTTCATTCAAGTCATTTGTAAATAGTCCTGCAGCCAATCCGTATTCTGTATCATTGGCCATTTTGACAGCATCTTTCAAATCTTTAAACTTGATTAAGGATAAAACCGGTCCAAAGACTTCCTCTTTAACAATTCTCATATTGTTGTCACAGTCACCAAAGATTGTAGGTTGGAATAAATAACCCTTTTCACCAATTTGTTTACCACCAGTTAACAACTTTGCTCCTTCATTTTTGGCAACTTCAACATAGCTTTTGACTTTGTCTAATTGCATCTTGTTTGTTAAAGGACCAAAGTATGGATCAGAGAAACCATCACCAACTTTTAAGTTTTCAGTGTACTTGACTAACTTTTCAACTAATTCGTCGTAGATATCCTCTTGAACATAAACTCTTGATCCTGCACAGCAAACTTCCCCAGAATTGAAAAAAATACCTAAACAAATGTTTTCAACAACTTTATCTAAGGATTCCTTAGCATTGTTGGAAACGATACTTGGAGATTTACCACCCAATTCCAAAGTCACCTTTTTTATACCGACTGAAGACATGATTTTTCTTGCAGTACCTACAGATCCAGTGAAAGATATTTTTTTTACAATAGGAGAGGAAGTTAATGCTCCACCAACTGCTCCAAATCCAGTGATGAAATTAACAACCCCAGGTGGGAAACCAGCCTTTTTAATTAAATTGGCAAAAAACAATGTAGATAAACAAGAGTGTTCTGAAGGTTTGAAAACACAAGTGTTACCAGTAACTAAAGCAGGTACAAGTTTCCAAGATACAAACATTAAAGGAAAGTTAAAAGAAGAGATTAGTCCACAGACACCTAATGGCTCTCTAATAGTGTAACCAAAACCATCCTTGGAATTATTTTGGAAAATTGTTCCGTGTAACTTATCACACATGGATGCACCGTATCTGAAATAGCTGGCCATCAAAGCAACATCCCCCTTGGCAGATGAAAGGGCCTTACCATTGTCCAAAGTTTCAATAGAAGCAAGAAGTTCCTGGTTCTCTTCAACTAAGTCAGCCAACTTGTATAGTAGTTTGCTTCTTTCTTCAGGGGTAGTTCTTTTCCAAGATTCAAATGCTCTTGCAGCCTCTGATATGGCCAACTCTGCATCTTCCTTGCCTGCTTCATAAACATCACAAATGTGTTGTTCATTAAAAGGGTTAGTTACAGGAATAGCAGGGCCTTTATGAGTGCTAGGTTTAACAAATTCATTGTTGATGAATAAACCTGTAGGTTGTGTATATTTTAGTCCATTTGGTAAGCTTATGTCAACATTTAGCGTATGATTAAATCTTTTCAAAGTAGAAAGAGTCTTCAGAGATTGATTGATATTTAAAACAGGTTTAATAAATTTTGAATATGGATTTATGAGGTTAGATCTTAACATTTTTTTTTTTTGTTAGTTTTTTAATTGAATATGTTATCAAATATAGGATTTAATAAGCTATTATTTGTTTTTTGGTTATTGTTTGAATTTTTTAGTTTATTTATAGGTGAAATACTATTATTTCGAAAAACTAAAAAAGTTCAAATTGAATTAAATTTGAAAACTCTAATTTAGGTTTCTTTATATATTCAGATATGTATAAAGTTTTAAGTTTTAAAACATTGACATACGTTCAGTTGTAATTAAGGAAGTTATGAACCGATAAATGCTTTATAAAAGTAAGGTAAATATATTCTATTAGCATGAGTGATCAGGTAAATAGAAGTTACAAAAAGAAAAGATAAAGCCAAAGGAAAGAGAATTAACCCACTTTTTCAAAATAAGAAGGTGTGAATTTTTTTGTTAATATTTATTTTATACTCCTAAAACTATTAATGATTAAATCAAAAAAAATTCTGAGTAAGTAAACTCATTAATTTTTTATCTCATATTCCTTATTTCCATTTTACGTGCATGAGTTTGTGTATATATAAGCCCATTTATAATAACTATATTGATAATAATGAAGTGGGGTAAAGTTTTTAATTAATTTTTCTTTTGTTAAACCCAATCTATAATATGTTAACTCCATCTATTTATCTGTTTTTTTTTATCACATAGTGTTTATTGTATTAGTGTGTGAATGTATAACATCTATATAGCTATAAAGATTTGCTTATTTTTTTTAATGGCATTGAATTATTATCGGAAAAGCTAAATATTCTTGGAGGGGAAAAAAAACATTGTAAAAATAATAATAGTGATGATGATGACTATCTAATACAGTGATAATTAGATATACATGTTATATCTTCTAAATACCCCGCTTTGCATTATCATTACAACACATATATATGTAGTTTTTTTTTTTTTTTGAAGGGGTAGTAGGAAAGGAGGGGACGAAATACATCTCTTCCGAGAAAAACAAAAAAAAAATGTTTAGTCATGTGGATTGTATGTTCACGTGGATAGAACATTTGTTTTTATCTCCTCTATGCTAAAGACGTATGTATGTCATCACGCCTATGTTAAAGGAACCGATCATATACTAAAAACAGCATAACGTGATGTCAAATACTTTACAAATAGAACATGTCTTTACTAAACGGTTGTTATTGAGAGAAAAGAAAAAACAAATTTATACAAACCTAGTAAATTCATCTTAAATTAATGGCAACCTTGTATATATAAAAACAATCTATTTTTTAATAAAAGGTTCATCTTATATAAATTCTATATTCTAGTTGTAATAGCTAGCTACATAGCTTTTAATTGCACTATTTAAAGTCTCATAAAACAATTTTATATCTAGAGTAATAAAATCAGATGTTGTTGGTCATGTGAGTGATTAAAAGCACGTGTATGGGTGTGTTTTATTTTATTTTTTTCTTAACTTCTTTTCTAACTTCTTTTTTTTTTCCTCACTATCTTTTACATATTATTGAATATATTGCGTGCCCTTCAAAGGGCAACCGATTAATACTACAGATGTTTTTCTAGGTGTTATATTTTACACGTAATAACGATTACTGATGTCGATATTATCAATAAGTTTAGTGAAACTCTAAAATGAATCAATAATTCAATAGAGAAACTTAAGAATCTGATTTCTTGGACGTCACAATAAAAGATGAAATGAAACTCGGTTGTTATAATGTTTTTATATAATCAAATTTATATAGATATATAGGTTTAGGACTCATGAGTGAATCTCAAAATAAAGTTGACTACAATTGCTAGTAACAAGAAGAAACATAAAGCAGTTGGACCCATTCTGTCATCATAAGGTCCTGAACCTCTCTTTCTAATGGCATTAGCTCTCCAATGGTAAATAGTCAATGCATAAATCATACAACCGACACTAACTAATGTGAAAAATATAGAGGATATTTTAGAGATTCTATCACCAAAGTTTAACAACCCTACGGATAAACCTCCTAACATGATTGTGAAATTTAGCCATGATAAAAATGTTCTTTCATTGGCAAAAAATACCTTAGGTTCAACTCTGGTAGGTAATGCAATTTTTTTATTTGGTCCCTTTTGTAATAATGGTGCAGCTGAAGACATTTTTTATGTATATGTGTTGTTTGGTTTTTGGGTTTTTATATTAATGTATTTTAATTTTTTTTTCAGCTTGTATATTAGTATATATAAGAGAGATCTAGATGATAACTGTTTCTATAATTCTTATTTTCTATTAGTGTTTACTCCAAAGCTATGTTGTTAGATGATTCTATATGATAATATTATAGTATATATATACCTTTGGTTTTTTTTAATTTATTTTTTTGTTTTTACTCTTTGTTTATATATATCATATTAATCAATTTTTGCAATTAAGTTTTTTAATATCAAATGTGACATATGTATATGTTATTAACTGAATGCATTTAATATAGTTTACTAAGTAAGATAAACTTTTATCTATTTAAGCTAATTATTCTTTATTAGTAGTTTCCTTTTATATTAGCCTTTCTTTTATGCAATAAAAATAAAAAAATTTTATGTAGAATAATAATTAAAAAAAAAATTAAATTAATTGATTTTTATTTATTTAAAGAACCACACGTGGGGGCTGTAGAGTTTAAAAAAAACAAATATAATACACACACACAAATATTTATACACACATATATATATATAATGCGTAACAATGGAATATGAATGTTTAACTAATATTCAATTTTGATACAAATGTAGGAACCAAGTTCATATCCAAAGAAGTCTCCTTTTTGTTTAACAGACTTTTTTGTTTTAATAACTCACAGTTTTTGACAATCAAATCAACTCTCATTGAATCATTCAAATCTTCCTTTCTTAACTTCAAGATTTTCTTCAATAGATTAATTGGACAATCATAATAGTAATTTATTAAGTTAGACCAGATAAGCTCAATGTCCTCAATGTTATCTTTGCTTAATGGACAACATATCAAGTCTATGAAATACTCCAACATAAATAGTTTGCTTTCTAACATTTCATCATAGGAAATATCTTCTTCCTCTTCTTCTTCTTCTGCCCCTTCTTCCTGTCCCGCATGTTGGCCATTGGAATTTTTAGGAACATTCTTGCTTGAATCTTGCTTTCTAGGCTTATAATTTTGGAAGAACTTGAAAATCATTTCTAAATCTTTTTTAAATCCTAAAATAACCTTTTTCTTTATGATGAGAGGATTGTTATTTATAGATTCAATGTATTTTATTACAAATATCTCGACAAGGTTCTCTATAAATGTTACAAACACATATTCATTCATATAAGATTGTAAGTCTTGTAAATAATCCTGCAAAATATTCAAACTTTGTAACACCAATGTATCATTGTCATTGGCATACCATTTCTCACTTAATATCAGTTGCAAGTTTCCACTCAAATCATCCATGATAATGTCAATCAAACCATTGGTACATTCCTTGGCTACATCTGCAAATCCATCTAGAATTTTATCAACTTCTCCATCTATCACCCGTTCGTGTTTTTTAGATACCAACTGTCCATATTTATCTTGAAGCATAACTGCAAAATCTGCCCCTTTCATCTGATCATTAGTAACAGCTATCAAATATTCAATCAATCCGCCGGCCACTTGTTTAGACTCCTCGTCTTCTAATTCATTATTGCCCTTATTGCTCTTCTTGTGTAAATTTCTCAATTTATCCTTAGCCGAGACATCTTCTTCATTTCCAAACTTCAACCACTTTGAAACTTCGCGCTTTAATAGTTGAAGCCATTGTCTTTGTCTGGACAAGAGCAAATTTGTGAAAAGTTCAAAGCATCCAAGATATATTTGGATGTATCCTATATCACAGCAGAGATCCATCTGTTGAATAAACATTTGGAAGAGGTTTTTCAAATCTAGAAGCCATAGTTTATTCTTATCATCCATTTGTGGCTCACGCTCTCTTGATATAAATAATGAAACTTCTTGTTCATGTATATTTTTAAACCATTCATCCATTTTCACCTTCAACAAAGATAAGTAATCACTAATTAAAGCCTCCTTTTCTGTTTCTCCTATAATTGAAGGGGCAATCCAATTGTTTTCTTTGAAGTGCAAATCTTTATTAAAGCTTTTGATAAATGTCTGATCTAATTGTAAAATTGTCACTAATATCTCAAACTCTGGATTTTTCTCATTAATAATTTGAAGAATTAGTTTATTTAGATTTTCATAGAAGCTCTTAAAATAAATCTCTCTCAAGGGTAGCTCCTTGAAACAGAACTTGCTTAAGTGATCAAATACAACCACTAGCTCATTGATAATCCAGTCCAGATTATTCAATACATCATAATTCGGATCTTTTGTATTTAAGTTATAAGTCTCTGTCAAATTAGAAAACATCTCAATAATTTCATCTTCTAAAGAGCTAATAAAATACATTACAGTCCCTGTAGGAGTCAGTCTTGTATTGAAAACACCTTGAATAATGTTCTCACAAATCAGTTCATTCAAGATCTTTTCACCAAGAGCAGCCCTATTGGAGCTTGTGTCTTCGCTATTAGAGTTTGTATCTAGTTTAGTTATTACCGTCAGAGACTCTTGCTTTTTCTTTAAAAACTTTAAGTTTTTCTCTATCAACAAATCTTCTTTGAAATCTTTTTCTAAAATCTTAAAAAATATCAATATTACCTTAAACTTTTCCTCTCTAACCATATCAATCAGATCAATAATCATGTTCTTTAGAATCTTTTTAAACTGTACTTGTATTGTTTGATATGTTTGGATTGAAGAGAAAAATCTATCAATTATCATTTTCGAATCATCATTTGTTATGGATGAAAGCCTTTTACATGTTTGTTCAAATTTAATTAGCTCATTTAACTCGTTATGGCAGCTCAGTAATAACATAAGTGTCTCCTTTTCTTGATTGCTGTTATTTTCCAACTCCAAAAATTCAATCTTCAATAAATAATTCAAGTTTTCTTCCAATTTACTGCATCTCTCTTCAAATGTTTGAAATTTGTTGTAAAACTCTATAGAGCCATTCATTAGTTGTAAATTGTCATTAAACTTCATCAAAGAGTTATCTTCCTTCAAAGATCTACCATTACTGGAACTGTTATCATTCTGATCAATCAATTGTAAAAATCTAGAATGCTTTTTGCAAAACTCTTCAAAGTTTAATTTCTGTGTTTGCAAGTGATTTAATTTCTTGTTAATGTTCTCATTTAAATTAAAACTCACCTTTCCCAATTCAAATTTTAAATTCCCTGTTTCTTGATCCAGTTCCTCTTTTAAATTCAATAAATCACCATTTTTTGTTTTTAACTCTCGATTTAATCTCTCAACTACTATTGATTCTTCATTCTGTAACATTTTTCCTGTCTATTATTTAAACTCTGTTGTCTTTTTCTTTGTAAAATTTCACCAACAAGTTTACTCTGTTATTATAACTAATATAATTGATAATTGAAAATTAAACACCTGATATACTATCACAACATATATTATATTGTTATTTTTATCTGGTTGTTGATACTAATTTATTCTTATTCCAACAAATTTTGAACTGCTGTATACTCTATAATTAGTTTTTCAAAATAAATTAATTAAAGATTAAAAGAGTGGCATAAGAAAACATAAATTTAATATCTTTATTTATTTTGATCCAACTTATATAACTTATCGTAATAGATACACTGTTACATAATTTTCAGGCGTGTTTACATATTTTCCAAAATTTCTACAAATAACTTTTAAAAGTGTTAACAGAAAATTTTTAGTGTGTGTGTGTTTGGATCACGTTTGTTTGTCTGTTTGTTTTTTTTTTTTTTTGAATATATCCAAACAAAGGCAAATATCAGCCCTTTGAAAAAATAATCTCACTATGAAAAATAATAAAAAACTCCAAAATTTATCGGCAGCTTCTATATTTTTATGATTAATTATAACAAGACTCTTCTTCTGATATTAATAGCTAAACTTTGAATAAGTAATCATAGAATCCGTATAACTACTGGAAAACTATTTAATAAGATTTTACTTTAACTTTTGAACTTCTTTTCTCTCTTTCAATTAGTTCAATTAAAAGATTTTCTATCAATACCTATTAAAGGACACTATAAATTGTTATAAATCCAAAAGACACATATATTTTTCATAATATTAAGCATATGAAGTTCCTTTTGATAATCTAAATTTTTTCTTTGTAACACTTCACAATCATGAGTTTTAGATCAAAATATATCAAGTTAAATAACGACAATCTAGAGCTTGAGACGTTTTCACTGCCTACTGAAACCTCAGACTCTCCAAAAGATAGACCTTCCAGGAGCGGTTCACACCTAGAAGAACCCTTTTTGGACAATGACTGCTTAGAACTTCAAAAACAGAATGATGATGTTGATGAAATTACTAACTCCAAATCATCTGCCATGCTTGAAACTGCCTCTTTACCGGATGATAAGTTCAGATATGTCAACCCAATATACGCAGAGATTGGTTCCTCATACGTAAATGAGTCTTTAATTAAGAGATTGTGGTATGGACCAGAAATCATACAAGATCTGCCGCCAATTGAGCCGAGCGTAGAAAACCACCGATTCCTAAATAAACTTTATAACCTTCCAAAAAATTTCAATAGCAAAGTAAACATCCACGTTCGAATGATGCTTCTTGTGCTGATAACTTTGTTTCATTTTGTGATAACTGCAGTGGTGGTGAGATCATATGTGATATCGGAAAATAACATCATTCCTCTAAGTTGTAACTCCAAGATGAGAAGTGTAAACAATAACAATAATGGCTGTGGACTGAACCTTGAAAACTGCACTCCGTTTGAAACTAAAGACTTTGAAACTGTTAGATGTCCTGCGCTATGTGATCAAGGTGGGCTAGTGTACGCTCCCATGACTGTAGGTGATCAAAGAATAAGATATAAAGAATACATTGTAGGAGATGGTGTTTACAGGGGAGACAGCTTTGTCTGTGCTGCAGCTTACTATCATATTGATAATACGGATTCATCAAGCCAAATAGATCTTGAAAAGAGCTTAATGATGGACAGATATAAAGAGGACGATGTGGAAGATCTAAATAGTGAGATTTTTAGCGCAAAAGGATTACCAATTACAAGTTTAAAAAAGGAAGCCTTCACCAATAATGTCAAGGGAAGTAAGAAAAAAAGAGGATTTTTGAGCAATTTGTTTGGCGGTTGTGTTAGAGTTAAGTTTATAGGGGCGCAGTTAGACTTTCCTACTATGAACGTTAGCAACAGCCACGGAATAGAATTTGACTCCTTTTATCCATCCTCCTTTGTTCTTGAAAAATACCACTCATTAGAATGTGTTGATCCCAGATTCAAACTTCTCTTTATCAACATACCTGTTTTTCTTTTGGTTTTTCTTCTCTTTGATATTGAAATCTCTTACTGGTGGATGATGACTGAGGCATTCTGGTTTCAATCAATGTTCATGGATCCTGCTATTATGATTGATCCTAGAGACAGTCTCCAGTCATTCAATGAGTTGGTTTCCCTAACTGCCAGAAAATTCCTACCGCTTTTATTCATTTTGAAAATCATCTATGACATTTCTTTGAAAAACACATTGGATAACGAATACTCATCAATCTTCTGGAAAATTGGCTGGTATATGACTTTCCTTCTGGGACTTTTGAACAATGTCACCTTTGATCGTTTGCCTGTGGACAGATTGACTATATCTGATCTGAAAGAGCAAGACGGGGCTCTTGTTGCCACGTTGTTTATCTTTACAATCATCATCAGTTCAGCCGTCTTGCAAACGATTGCCGTTTGGAAGGCTGGTCTTTTTAGAAAATACTTCAAATTTTACATAGCGTTAATACTAGTTCTTCTTCTGTTAGCCCAGGGATTGCCAGGATTGGGTTTAAGAATACATCATTATATACTAGGTGTTCTGTTGATTATAGGTTGCTGTACTAGAAACGGAGCATGCTACTTGCTCCAAGGTGTATTAGTAGGATTGATATTGAATGGAATAGCAAGATGGGATTACGCTTCTATTATTGAGACAGATAAGGCCCTGTTGAGAGGTGCAGCAGGCGGTGGGCTTCAGCCGCCTAGTTTTCAATACAATGACATCAACAACATCACCATCGTCTCTCAACAAGAGAAAATCCCTGCCTTTGAAACGTTATCGGGCATTTCGCTTTTATTAAACGATATGGAAGTCTATGTAGGCACGAATAACACGCTATCCATTGATGCCCTGCTGGATGAAAATCACTTAGTAAAACAACTGTTACAAGGGGCTCTGCTTTACGAAGAAGATGTGAAACTCTACTTGAGAGTGGCATCCTGTGATCCTAAGAATTCTCTCAATAGAGGTGACTACACAAAGGCTGCAGTGCTGTATTATCCCTCAGGAAAATGGATTGAGCCTGCAAAGGGTGTATCTTAAGAGATAATAAAAATAAATATAATTTAAAAATTTAAAAAAAAAAAAAGTTCATATGTTAATTTATAAGATGAATATATATATATACATGTTTGTTTTATTCTTTTGATTGTATTAATCACCAGTTAAACACTTTTACTACATTATTAATATACAAAAAAGAAATTAAAACCTAAAGAGTGTTATATAAAGATATAAGTAAGCATATTGTTTTTAAGAAAAAATATATGTGTTATTAGCCATTATTTATTATATTTTACTTTATTTTCTTTTATTATTATTTTTTTATTTATTTATTTTTTTTAAAGTGTTTAGCCGGAACACATGGTACATGATTCTGGATTGTCAATAGCACAGGCGATAACCTTGGAGTTGAAGATATCAATCTTTTCCTCTTCATCATCCTCATCTTCTTCTTTATTCTCCTTCTTTGTTGGAGTTGAAGATTCGCCATTATCATCATTTAAGGTATCATCTGGGGAGACTTCTTTGTTGGTAGCAGATTCAGATGATTTAACTGGAATGACATTAACTGTAGTTCTAGGTTTGTTTCTGATAAATCTCTTGGATGCTTCAGTAGACTCGGCAACTTCATCCTTCTTTCTATCCTCACTGGCTCTCCATCTTACAACCTTTCCACTTTCCTTTTTAGCAACCCAATCCGGAGTTTCTTCATATAAAACAGGCTCATACTTGGTTCTGTCCAAGTTTTCCAACAGGGCAACAGAACTGGAGGCCTCCTCGGCGACTTTTGCATCAATGGTGAATTGAATGGCAGCAGAGGCAGCTTGTGTTCTCAAGTAATACATACCTGTTTTCAATCCTTTGCTCCACCCGTAGAAATGCATGGAGGTCAGTTTTCCCATGGTTGGCGCCATTATGTGGATGTTCATGGAGTGAGACTGGTCAATGAAGGCTTGTCTGTCAGCGGCCATGTCAATGATTGTCTTTTGTGATAGCTCCCATACGGTCTTGTACAAGTCCTTCAGATCTTGGGGGATGTTTGGCAATTGTTGAATGGAACCGTTGTTGGCTATGATGTTGGACTTCATGGCATCATCCCAAATACCCATGTCAACCAAGTCCTTTAACAAGTAAGGGTTGACAATTTGGAACTCTCCAGATAGGGTTCTTCTGGAGTACATGTTGGATGTGAATGGTTCAAAGCATTCGTTGTAACCTAAGATTTGAGAAGTGGAGGCTGTAGGCATTGGAGCTAAAAGCAAAGAGTTTCTTAACCCATGTTTGGCAATCTTTTCTTTTAATTCAGTCCAGTTCCATAAAGTGGATGGGGCTTTGTTGAACATATCGTATTGCAAAACCCCCTGGGAGGCTGGAGAACCCTCGTATGAGGCATAAGTTCCGTGGATTTCAGCCAGTTCACAAGAGGCCTCAAGGGCAGCATGGTACATGGTTTCAAAGATCTGTATGTTTAACTCCTTAGCGGCTTGAGAGTCAAATGGAATTCTCAACATCATAAAAGTATCAGCTAACCCTTGCACACCTAGAGCGATAGGTCTGTGTCTCATATTGGATCTTCTAGCCGTTTCAACAGGGTAATAGTTTCTATCAATGACGGCGTTTAAGTTTTTAGCTACAACTTTAGAAATCTCATGCAATTTTTTGAAATCATAGATTTGACTCTTACCATCTTCGGATTTTTTAATGAAAGCAGGTAAGGCAACAGAGGCTAAATTACAAACGGCAGTTTCATCCTTGTCACTATATTCAACAATTTCACAACACAAGTTGGAACTTTTGATGGTACCCAAGTTCTTTTGGTTGGAGTTTCTGTTACAGGCATCCTTGTAAACAATGAAGGGAGTACCGGTTTCCGTTTGGGCTTCTAAGATGGCGTACCAGAGTTTTTGGGCTTTGATGGTCTTTCTACCTCTACCTTCAAGTTCATATTGATCATAAAGTTTTTCAAACTCATCACCGTAAACATCACTTAACCCTGGGGCTTCAGATGGGGAGAACAAAGTCCAGTCGGCATTGGCCTTGACTCTCTTCATAAACAAGTCTGGAACCCATAGAGCAGGGAATAAGTCTCTAGCTCTGATTTCTTCCTTACCGTGGTTCTTTCTGATATCTATGAAATCAAAGATATCTGAATGCCAAGGTTCCAAATATAGGGCAAAGGCACCTGGTCTCTTGTTACCACCTTGGTCAACGTATCTGGCGGTGTTGTTGAAGACTCTAACCATAGGAATCAACCCATTACTGGTACCGTTAGTACCGGCAATATAAGAGCCTGTGGATCTGATGTTGTGAATGTGCAACCCTATACCACCAGCGGTCTTAGAAATCTGAGCACATTCCTTTAAAGTGTCATAAATACCATCAATGGAATCATCCTTCATGGCAATCAAGAAACATGAGGACATCTGAGGTCTTGGAGTACCGGCATTGAAAAGAGTAGGAGAAGCATGGGTGAAGTATCTTTGAGACATTAAGTTATAAGTTTCAAGAACCTTTTCGATATTTTCACCATGGATACCAACGGCAACTCTCATGATTAAATGTTGAGGTCTTTCAACGATTTTGCCATTGATTTTTAAGAGGTATGATCTTTCGAGAGTTTTGAAACCGAAATAGTTGTAGCTGAAATCTCTGTCAAAGATGATAGCAGAGTCCAGGGTGTCCTTATGTTTCATAACAGTTTGGTAAACATCATCAGAAATCATAGGGGATAAGACACCGTTTCTTTCATTGACATAGTTGTACAAATCCTCAATAACTTGAGAGAATTGTTTTTTGGTTTGTTTATGTAAGTTACTGATAGCAATTCTAGCGGCTAAAACGGCGTAATCAGGGTGGATTGTGGTCATATAAGCACAAGTTTCAGCAGCTAGGTTGTCTAACTCAATGGTGGTAACCCCCTCATAAACACCAGAGATGATTCTTTGGGTAATCTTTACAGGATCAATATGTTTGGAATCTAATCCATAGCATAATCTAGCAATTCTAGAAGTGATTTTATCAAACTGCACAGGGACTTTTCTTCCGTCTCTCTTAACTACAAACATTATTTTAATTTTAAATGAGGTAGTTGTTGTTATTTTTATTATTTTGGTTTTCTCTTTCTTTCTTTTTTCTTTTCTCTATCTATTACTTAGATGATATATGTATGTATTTATTTAATAAAGATTGTTTTCTTTAATAATAATAAAACTAACGTATATATAGTTTTCAAAATAGTATTATATATTATTATATAATTAAAAAAAGTTATATATTTCTTATATATATACTAATATCTATAATAATAAAGAACAACAATGAAATATAATTAATATAATAAATAATGTATAATATATTTTGGCGTTTTTACATTATTAATAAATATTATAATATATAAAGATCGTGTTTAATATTTTTATTATTATAATTACTATTATATAAGATTTATTAACTAAGTAAGTAAGTATCTAAATAATTATATAAGATTTATTATCTAATAATTACTATTACTATATTATTATTATTATTAAATGTGTGTATATATAATATATATATATATAGTACTGAATTTCTTTTTTTTATTATTATTATAATAATTTTACGTGATTTTTATATAATACTATATAGTGTTAGATGAGAAAGGTATAATATAAAAATTATTATTATTAAAGAGATATTTTTTCTTATAATGTAATAGTAGTAATAGAGAAGAAAAAGAAAGAAAACACGAAAAAAATAATTATTTAATTAATTAATTTATTTATTAGTTATACTAAGTAATTAAGTAAGTAATAAATTTTTATTTTTTATATTTTTTTATCTCTATAGTATTATATA
Organism: Hanseniaspora jakobsenii; assembly: GCA_030573515.1. NCBI lineage: Eukaryota > Fungi > Ascomycota > Saccharomycetes > Saccharomycodales > Saccharomycodaceae > Hanseniaspora > Hanseniaspora jakobsenii. The sequence goes on from JAJMDK010000278.1 coordinate 34,384, forward strand.
ATAGTAATATGTAGTAGAAATAATAAATAATAATAATTGACACTTTATTTATACTATATACTATATCTTATATACACACATATTATAGATATATATATACACACACATATAATTATTATTATTATTATTATTATTATTATTATTATTATTATTAGAAAACGCGTTAATAATAAATAAATACATACATAATACATAATACTAATATTCGTATATATAATAGATACATTGATTATCTAAATAATAATATAATAATATATAAATAATAATTTAAATAATATAGTAAATATAAACAGAGATCACTCCTTTTTAGTTTTCCATATTCTGTTAAAGACACTAACACCCATGGCTATAGCCCCCACACCTATACTTATAGCAGCTATAGAATTAAATGATACATTACTAACATCATTTCTAATAATCTCTCTCACCTCCTCAAGTCTTGTACAATCATTCCCAAGGGATGTCTCAGCATTGATCAATGCATCCACATATTTCAATGCTAGATTATAGTTTTTCAATTTGTAATTACCCAAGGCTAAGAAATACAATGTTTCCTTTTTTCTTTCATCATTACTTTTAAAACTCTCTGTTAATATATTCACACCTTTTATTTGTTTTGATTTTATGTTTGATCTTATTAAACACCATGCATAATTGAACAATGTTTGAAATATATGATTGTCTTCTTCATATAGTTTTTGATATAATGCTTCATCCTCCTCACTCAAAGGTTCATACAATTGTTCAATGTTTTGATATATCTGCATTTCTTCTTTTTCTTTCTTATTTTATTCTATTGGTTATTATTATTACTATAATTATTTAAATAAAGTTATTTTAACTCTATATATAAATATTTTATATTTTATATTTTGTCTCCCTCCCCTCCTTCTTATCATAATTTTTTTTTCTCTCTCTTTCTATATATGTTTAAAGATTTTCTTATATTTTCTTCTAATAATAATTCATTTTTTTTTTTACCTTATTACTATAAATGAAGAGAGAGAATAATGTTATTAGATAAATATATATAAAGTAATATAGATAGTAGGTCATGTGATACACATATATTATAATTATAATCTAATAAAATACATTACTCTCTTAATACTCACTATTTACTACTATAGCTATTATAAAAAAATACAAATATTAATCTTATTTGTTATGAATATTATCATTTAGGTTTATAATCTCAAGAAAATAACAATTTATACTAATGATGATCTATTAATAAATTAAATAATTATTTTATATTAATAAGTAATGTTTACATCAATTTAATATAAAAAACACATTATTACTTATTCTTATTGAGTAGTTAGTATATAACATTTTATATAAAATTAATATTTATAATTGTAAACATAACTGTTCACGTGCTTAACTGTAAACAAAAATATTATAAAATGAATAAGTCTTTACTATGATGGGAGTAACAAATTTTAAACAGTTATAGAAAAAATAAAAAGAAAAAAAGAACAATAACTCTGTATAACAATAATATAGTTAAATTAAATACATCATTTTGAAATTTATTCTTTTTAATTTATATTATAGATGATGTTTTAATTTTTAAAATTTTTTAATATATGAAACTCTGATAGAATTGATATAGAAAGATCTCTTTCAATTATTTTTTTACTTGTTGTCATATATATATATATATAAAGAATACTATAATAATAATTAGAAAATAATAGTAAGAAACCTGTAATATATACATCTATACAAAAGAGTCAATAGACCATATACATTATATATTTTTTCTCTAAGAACAAGTACTAATAATAAAAAAAGAGAATGGAGGACACGTCTAAATTGAACACATCCAAACTGGGAACCAAACAATACTGGGATGATTTCTATGAAAAGGAAATCAACAACTTCAAACATGACAAAACAGACCTTGGCGAAAGATGGTTTGATGACTCTGATGCAGAGTATAAGATGATCGAGTTCTTAATGCAAGAGGCTGAAGACACCGAATTGACTTTAACCACAAGGGATATCTCTATTACCAAAGACAATGGTCAAGGAGAAGAAGAAGAAGATGATAAAAATAAATTTGTAACGAATTTCATTGATTTGGGTACGGGAAATGGCCACTTCATCTTTGAACTAGTCACTGACTGTGAGTTTTTAGACAACTTCAGCAATAGATCCAGACTTTTGGGTTGTGATTACTCTGAAAAATCCATCAATTTCGCTAAAGATATCCAAAGGGAAAGGTTCTCCAATGATGAGTTCATTCAAACTAATGTAGATTTCAAAGTCATCGATTTGTTTGATGAAAGTCAACTCTTTGATAGTAAAAAATACCAAGTGGTCACAGATAAGGGCACCCTTGATGCTATAGCACTAAGTGGTTTAGAGAAAAAATTCAAAGGATTGAATAATGAAACAAAGGAAGAAGAGCTAGAAGAAGAAAAAGTTGTTTCATTAGTAGATTATTACCCTCATGTTATCGAAAGACTCTTGGCCAAGGATGGATTGTTCTTGATCACTTCATGTAATTTCACCCAGGAAGAACTCATAAAGATCATTGAGTCTACTAATAAACTGAAATACTACAAACATGTCAACTACCCATCCATTGAGTTTGGTGGGGTTAAGGGATCAACCATTTGTACAGTTGCCTTCACTACAGTTTAAAATTTAATCTATTTTATATTTATATTTCTTATAACATATATATATATATAAACAAAAAAAGTAAAAGAAAAAACAATATAAACCTTTTTATTTAAATTTTATTTTTTCTTTAGAAAAGACTACTCTGATTTCACTAATTCTTGGACTTTTTCAAAGAAGAGTTCAGCAGCTTCCTCCTTTCCAAACTTCATCGCATACTGTACAACCCTTTTATCTATAGTTACAACAATCCTCACTATCTTTTCCGGAAAGCTAGACCCAGGGAACCCTTTGAACACCTTGATTCCCTTGACTAGTTTCAAGTTCAAAAGTATTTGATAAGTGAGTCTTTGTCTTAGGATAAGTCTGTGTGATTTTGTGTCGGAGTTATAGTTCAAATGAATTGGCCCCACACCCCTTTCTTTCCAGCCTTGTTTTAAATCATTGAGTTCATAAAGTTTGGTGTTTTCATTGAACTCCACAGTTTCATTCTCTTCTCCATCACACAATTTATCCAGTTTAGTTAATTTCGGTGTGTTGAATCCATTTTCTTCATTTGTTTCACTAGTATTATTGGATTGATCATTTTCACCACTTTTGTTTTCTGATGTGCCATCTATATCCTTTGTCTTATCTTTAACTCCTTCCTTTTCTTCTCCTTCTTCTCCATTTACTTTCTTGTTTAAATCTAAGGATGTTTCTTTCTTGATTTCTTTCAATAAACCAAACCCTTGTCCAAATGGAGTAGATGATCCAAAGGTTTTTATTGGTTTCTTTTCACCAGTTTTCTCATCAGAAGTATCCTTTTCTAATCTATTATTATTATTGTTATTACTTACTAATGGAGAGTCAGATGTAGAAGCAGGTGTCCTTTTAGGCACAAGGGATGAAGAAAATTTAAACCCTTTAGAAAAACTCGTCCCTTGTCCAAACACAAACTTTGGTTTTTCCAAAGGTGCTTTTTCTAAAGGCTCTTTTTTCAAAGGTGTTTCCAGAGTTTGTTGTGAAGGGATGTCATTTTTGTTATCCTTTGCAATAATTGGTTCTTTATCAATACACACTTTTTTTATTTTATTTTTTTCATTACTTGAATCCTTTTCAACACATGATTTCTTTGGATCCTTTTCTTCAGTTTCTGAACTGTTGTCTTTGACCTCATTTAATGATCTTTTCTTAGTTACTGTCTTTTCTTCCTCAGACATTCTTTCTCTCTTTTTATTATTATTATTGTTAATTAATAAAGCTACTGCAATTTTACAATTATTAGTATCCTGGGTATCTCTTTTATTGTTCTATATTTTATATATCATCATAAAGATCTCTTTATATATAATAATAAAAGAAAGTAAAAGGTTAATGATTGATAATATTAATAACTCTTTGTTTAATTTTTTTGTTTGTTTAATATTCCATTACCCATACGTAATACACAACACATTAGCGCATTTTATTTTTTTTATTATATTTTTTAATTTGAAAAAAAAAAAGAAAAAGAAAGGAAAAGTTGAGATTTTCTCTGCTGTTTATGAAAAATTGATTTTATATGGTAAAATTACCCGAACAACTAAAAAATTAATTACTAATTGAGTAAAATAAACACCCAATTAATTAACATAAAGAGAAAAAAGAGATAAATAACTAAAAAGTCTTGTTATAAAGAAGTTTTTACTACACACACAGGCATACGTAGGGAAAAATAACACTGATGATAGCAATAATAATAATAATATACTAACATCAATTATAAATTATTACTTTAAAAAAAAACAAGTCATATATATATATATATATATATATATATATAATAGGTTATAAAATATATCAATTTATATTGTCTTTCTATCTTGAATATATCTCAAGACAATACCTTGTCCATACTTTTTAATAAGCTTATCAACCCAATTAATAATCAATTGCCCGTTTTGTTGATATTGTTTTAGAGACATGATCTTGTAACAGTACTTGATTAACACCAAGGCATCTTCATCATCAATAATACTTTTGATAACGCTATCTGAATCCTTACAGTTAATTAAAGTAGTATATACCAGTTGGATATATTGATCTTTTGTAGTATTATTATTAACAGTTGCGTATATAGGGTATTTTACAATAATATCCAGAATTAGATTGGAGTAATCATTCTTTTGGATTCTGGTAGAGAGCTCTTGTATTAAATTGTTGATTTCATCATCAGAATAACTATGTATAACTCCCCTTTGAACAAAGTTTTGCTTTATATCTTCAGTAGTTAGTCTTTTGTTTCTAGTAGAGGCGTCTAATGCATCAATATCTATCTTTCTCCAATCTTCCATTATTATTATTATTATATTACTTTTATATCTTTTTTTTTGGTGTTTTCACTTATATAGTTTTTGTTAAAATTGATATATGTATTAATAGTAGCAGTATTTATTATTATTATTGTTAGTTATGGTGTTTGTTAAAAAAAAAAATAGTAAAAATCTTGTAGATCTAGTGGTTATTATTTTTTTATAAAAAAAAAAAGTTCTAATTTCTATGTATATAGTATAGGGAGAGAGAGAGAGAAAAAGAGAATTATTTGTTTACTTTGCTATATATATATATATATATATATTGTATTCTAATACACATCACA
>JAJMDK010000279.1:5016-43672 GCA_030573515.1 Hanseniaspora jakobsenii
AGGTAAGATGGGGGTTTTATCAGAGATTGATATTTTGAAATCTGTTTTATGTATGCTTTTTATTCTCAACTCATTTCCATTCTTTAATTCAGCATGTTGACTATTAATTTGTTTTTGCTTTTGTTTCCCTTTAACATTATCCCTTGTGGTGTACACTTGATTTCTCTTTTGTAAAATACTTTTGTTAAATGATTCTCTGGCCATTTCAGCCATATCTTTATAATTATTGGATTTACATGAAAACAAAGAATCTGACATTATTATAATAATAATAATAATAAAGAATAGTTACAATAATCTATAATGACTATAATTGTGATTGTATATATATATTTTGTTGTGATTGTTTTATTGCTTTTGGTTTGTTATTTACAAAAGATATATCTATATATATCTATAATAAAACACTTATTAAAGGTTTATATATATTTATCTATATAGAGTATGATAGTTTACTTGATTCGTTGTTCTCATTATTAGGTAGTGTATATACATATATGTATGTATGTTATAATACAGTTATTATTATTTTTATTTATTTTAATGAAAATATAAAAGTTCATATAGTCACATGACTAGTTATAGTAATCTCTCTAGTATAACCAAATATCTATTATTTTTATTTTTAATATGGCAACATAAATAGAATTTGTTAAAATAAGGTGTATGAAAAGAAAATAGAAAAAGAAAAATATATATAGAAGAACAAAAGAGTGCTGTTATCATCATCACTATTATTATTAACATATTAATAACACATTAATGTTAAAGACCCCACCCCTTTCTTTTATTTTAGATTTATTTTATATTATTATACTATAAAGTAATAGAAACTACAATAATCAACCAACGTTGTATATACATATAAATATATACATTATTTAATTAGAATAAAAATGAAAGTATCAAATACATTTAATAAACTAGGAAACAAGAAAATTAGTCTTTATATACTGTACAGTGTATTAATACTCTTAGTCTTTAAATACACTATATTCAACAATGATTACTTAACTACACAAGTTGATAATAAAAAAACTGATGAAGTATTAGTAAACAAAGAAGACACCATATATAAGGACACCATCATGCCCTTGATGCCGGACTTGGCTAAAAAACAAGAACTGGGCAGACATGCATGGTATCTTTTTCACACCACATTGGCAAGATACCCTGACGAGCCTAGTGAGGAGCAGCAGACAAAGCTTAAAATCTATATCAGTCTCTTTGCAGAGTTTTACCCCTGTGGAGAATGTTCATACCATTTTACAAAACTGCTAGAGAAGAACCCTATCCAAGTGAAAAGTAGACAAACTGCAGCAATGTGGGGTTGTCACCTTCATAATTTGGTGAATGAACACTTAAAAAAGGATATATATGACTGTACGACCATTCTTGAGGATTATGATTGTGGATGTGGGGAGTTTTCTGAGTTTAACAAAGAACAGATTGATAAGAAGTTATCAAAGAGTGATGATGAAAGGATAACTTTACAAAAGGAAGGTAAACAACTTGGATAAGTTTCTTTTATATATATTTATTTGTAATTAACTAATTATCTAATCAAAAACAATAATCAATATTGTTTTTCTTTTATTTCTTTGCTTTTTTCTTCTTTGTTTTTTTGGATTTGAGTTCATTATCTCAACTAATTAATTAAAGAAAAAGATATGTACTTTGAACGTAATCTTTTCATTATTTTTTCTATCTCTCTATATTAGACATTACTATAATCAACTTTTTTTTATTTTATACGTTATCCCACCCATAAGAACATTTTTTTTTTTTTTTAAAAGACACTTTTAAATATTACATGATGGTACAACAACCTGGATCTGAATTATTATTACCATTGTAGTTATATTGTGAGTATTCATTATTTTTGTTCGGTGTCGCCTCTAGGGGGTTTTTCCCCAATGGTGGGAATCCGTATTTTGAGGGGACGGTATAATCCTTGCCTGGGAATAAATCAGTAGTATAGTTTATAATTTGGAGGGAGGCATTGGAAGAGGTGATTCTTTCTCTTAATAGTTCCTTCTTTAAAGTTTGGTTTAATTCGTTTATTCTGGAGAGTTTTAAATAATTGATTTTATACTTTAATTGTAAATTGTTCTGTTGACTATAGGACTGTTTTTGTAATTGATATGAGTTGTTCATGATGTATTCTATTGGTGTAGCGCTCTCCAATTTTTTTTCTATTATTTAAAAATAATATAGACTAGCTATTAAAATGAAAATATATATGAGCTTTAGTTAACTTTATGGTTTCTGTAATGATATATTGTTTTTTCTCTTTTTTCTATATATAGAGTTATACTTTTAATGATTACAAATATAGATATGTGTCTAAACTTACTTTTGTTATTTAAGTATTTAAGTTTTATTATACGTTTTATTAGTTTTAACTCTATAATTATTTATATATAAAAATAAATAAAGAAAGAGTGTTTTTGTTATTTTTTTTTTTTGAAAATATCTATTGTTGAAATATATATATATGTCTGTATAGTTTTTTTGTTTATACTACATACATAAATACTTGCATTGACTTATATTTATATGTAAGGTCAACTTCGTTATTACTACTATAATAGATATATACATAGATATTTAAAACAAATACAATAAAAAGAGAAAGAAAGAAAAAAAAGGTTCATTTATGATGAAACATCTTAAAACTTGATGTTATATATATATATATATATATTTATACAATTATTGATTCATTATTTGGTTAATTAAGGAGTTGTTTTGTTTTTGAGGGTCTTTATTTGATTTCTTCTTTTGATTAAACACTTTAAGTAAGAGAAAAAAATATATATATCAGTATGTAAACAGTTAGTAATTAAGAAATGATTTCTTCTTATTCTTTTTTAAAGTAAATTTTTATATAAAACTAAGTGCACGTGATACTTTTATTATTATTATTATTATTATTCTTTCTCTTTATTAATAATACAAACATAATTATAAAATCATCTATCATGTGATCTTTCTTTTTTTTTATAATATATAATTAAAAATAGTGATAATAAAATAAATATCTTTTAATCACGTTTTACTATCTTTAATTTCAAAAAGAATTAATATTTTATATATTATATATTTATATTTATATATATTGATCATGTGCAATAAAAGAAACATGTTCTAAAGTGATAGTAGTAGTATATATATACACGTGATTAATTAATAAAATAAAACATATAAAATAACTAAATTTTGTTAGTAAGAAGTTATTATTTAGTTTTTTTATTGATCTTCTAAGAAACTTTTTTTTTTACTAATAAAGATGTATTTTTTATTATTCTTTGATCTTTCTCTCTTTCTCTATCTCTGTCCATAGTTTTTTTCTAATTATAACTTCTATAATAAAATATTGAAAAAAAAAAAAATTTATAATTAAATAAATCATTAAAAATTACAATAGTTTTATAGAAAATAATAAAATCTTATCATTATATCTTTTGAAAATAAAACTCTCAAAAGTACCAAGTATCTTTCAAATTCAAGTGTAGTGTCTTATTATTTTATTGTTTGTTAGTTTTTATTTGTTAAAAGATCAACAAAATAGCATTTAGTTATCAAGAATATAACCATCAATCTATCACTACATATACATTCAAACTTTTTAAGTAGAGCTCTTTTTAATAAAAACCACACACTAAACAAATAAACTGTAACTATTATTTTCCATATACAAAGTGAAAAAAAAAAAATGGCTATATTCTCATATAGATTAAATAAAAAAAAGTACAACAATGGGCTTCAGCAGGTATATGCCAGAAAGAGACATTACTTTGACCTGTCGAGACTACTGGGAGATCCATTTGGACTCTCTACCATGACCTTGTCTCTCTTTGGATGGATCGTTGCCATTGTAGGTGGTATATGCTGTATCTACACCACAGACTCCTCAAATTTGACATATACAAATTTCCCAAAGTTCACATGGTGGGGGTTAGGATATCAGATTTTCTTAATATTTATCTATATTCTATTGTATTCATACGATCTCTTAGATCACTACAGGGCATTCATTGTCTCAACCACAGCGGTATCTTTTGTTTACAACACAAACAGCACAACCAATCTGATATACTCCTCTGGAAAGGCTAAAGCTGCAGCCTCTGCAGGTTGTATAATATTGAGTATCATCAACTTTTTATGGTTGATGTACTTTGGATCTGATAACAGCTCCCCATTAAACAGATACATAGACTCATTCAGTTTAGATGGCCAAAGACCAAGTAATATAGTCTCTGAGTATTTACAGGATAGAAGAATCGCATCGATGAAAAGACAGCAGCAACAACAGGATAGAATTGCTTTATTGAACAAGGCGATGTCTGAGCATGGAGAAACCAGTGGGTTTAATGGTGCAGCTAACCCTGAAACCTCTGGGGATAACAGTAATCCTAGATACTTGTCCAATCTAGATGAACGCAGTGAGCCTCCGAAATCTGAAGTTTACTCCAACAACTTCCACAATCCTATTCATGCAGCAGCCCCATCTACAAACAAGCAAACGACAAACAACGACATAAACCCAGCTCGCCCAGACTACTCGCGTCCTTCACAGTCCATTTCAAATCCTAGATCTTCCTTGTTTACATACTCTGACACTCAAGAAGAAATCAATTACCCTTACAAGGCTGTGGCCATATACAGCTACACCTCTAACGAGGATGATCCTTATGAGCTTTCCTTTGAGGAAGGTGAGGTTATGAAGGTTGCAGATATAGAGGGGAGATGGTGGTACGGATTGAAAAACAACGGAGAAAGGGGAATTGTTCCTTCGAACTATGTCAAGCTCATTGAATAAACATGGTTTTATTCGTTTTCATTTTTATTTTTTCCCTTTATCTTTTTCTTTTTTTCTAAATTTTTATTGTACAATTAACAAAAAATAATATTAATGAGCAAGTGTAATGTTTACTACTTTCTAATAAGTTAAAAGCTTTAATATATATGTATATCTATGTATTGCAACTGTTGGTTATTGTTTACTTTTTTTCAATTTTTGATGTAAATCTTTTTAGTCCTTTAGTTCAAAGTCATATATAAAATCACAAGAATTATTCATATATAAAGTTCAACAACAATATTAAAGTACAATTTTTATGGAAACTAATAAAAAGGTGACCAACCTGAGAATAGAAGGGACAAATTCTTTGAGGATTTGGCTTCATTCAGTAATTTTGTAACCACACTCTCCACACTTTCATTCTCCTTTCCCCCTTGAATCTTTAATGACACTGCTTCCAGGCACCTGTTACTTTGCTGCTCTCCAATTGTTTGACTAGTCTTATGCGTTTTGTAAACTAATATTTCAATAGTAGCATCTGCCTCTAATGCACTCTTTATAGTTTTTTGTTTTTTATAAATAATTCCACTATCACTAGATACTTCTATGGCTTCATTCTTTGGTTGTAATGAATCATTCATTATGTCTTGACTGTCAATATCTGTAAAACTCTCTTGATTTCCTTTGTCCTTTTGAAAGTATATCTCATCTGCATTTAAAGACCACTTGTATAAAGGGTCTAACTTCAAATTTTCAAGAGATAACAAAACTTTAGATTGATCATGACGTACCTTCTCATAAACATCTTCAAAATACTTGTCAATAGCTTGTAAATGGTAGTAAACACCCAACCCATCTATAATGTCTCTGGTAAATCTAAAAGGTACAGTCTCTGGTATAGATAATGATTTCCCTGCATCAAATGTAATACCAAAATCAATGTGTAAAAGCTCACCAGTCTTGCAACTTATCATAATATTAGATAGATGTCTATCACCTATCCCCAAAATATATCCTATTATAGAAGTTACTGCTAGTGAAGTAGCATATGTTTTTTTAGCTGAATACCAAGTCTCCACTTGTGGATATTGGCGTTTGAAAAACTCAGAAAACCTAGGGGTTACGCGACTTTCAATGGTCTTAAATGTTTTGAATCTATTATCTATCACCTTTTTATCAGCATAAGACTTGTTCATTAGTTGACGACACTCCTGATAGCTGATATCATCTTTTTCATGTAATGGTCTTAAAATTTCTGCTAATGATTTATAACCTTTTTTAAATTCCAAAATACCAAAGTTATAACCCATAGGGAAAACATTATAAGTCTGAAGCCTGTAACAACTTTTGCTGAAAATGAACTTATTGATTTTTTTCATGGCGTTTGTCATAATTGAATCTGTTCTCAAATCATCACTACCCTTCAATAAAACCTTATAACATTGTCCATTAACTAAATAAAAGTAAAACATTCTTGGTCTTGATATTCCTGAAGAAGATATTTCAATTTTACTGTCTATACTTTGAATTACATATGAATTATTAGTTGAGCTAATTTCACATACAGTTTGTTCGTTTATGTTAATAAGAGGGAACAATATACAACGGTTGCTTGCAAATACTCTACCAATCTCATCAGAAGTTTTATTAAATATGGCTAAACACTTTCTATTGCTTTTTAGGTCTATCAAAGATACATTCTTTGACTCTTTAAAGTTAGCCAATTTCTCGCTAAAGTCATTACATTCTCTGTAGTTTTCAATTGTTTTACGCATTTTAGGTACTCTCAAAGTACTTACTTTCAAAAGTTTTTCAATTAACTCAGAACGTTCTTTAGCTCTGCTATTATTAGTTGATGAATATTTTATGTAACTTAATGCCAAATGTAAAGAATAACTAGGGTAGTCCTCCAAACACTTTAAGATAATATCACTTAAAGAATTTTCTAAAAGCCTATCAAAAATATTATCCTTACCTGTCTCCAACTTTGAGAATACAGTACTGAGCCATGGAAGAACAAGTTTACTTTTTTTTTCCAAAATTTCATTTATAGATGAACTCCATATTTTTAATAAATCATTCCAGTTTATGGTTACCGCACGTTCGTAATCAATAGTGGTTTCTGGTGTCTTTCCTTTCAGATAAGTATCTTTGAAGTTGATGTATTTGAATTTTTGTTGATAGTAAGTTCTTTTCTCATTCTGTGTTCTGGATATATAGTTATGGGTTTCAATATCAGCGTCAAAATTGTATCCCCTGGATAAGTAGACAATTAAGCCAAACCATACAGAAAAAAATCTATCAATCTCTTCATTTTCAATACCGTTAGGATTGTTCAATAAATCGAAACTCAGAAGATGTAAAAACTGAGAGGCTAGTTTGACTGTTGTCAACCTTTCTTCTTTCATTGATTTAACTAATTCTACGTATCTGTTCTTAGCAAAAAAGTAGTTATCATTCACAATTTTTATATTCTCTTTTAATCTTGCAGGGTCATATCCTGAATTCACGCTCTTTGATAACAGAGAGCTTAATGTTTTAGATTTGTTGGCAAACTCTTTATAGTGCATATGTAGCTCATTGAGCTCTGATTCATCATATTCTACATTAAAATTTCTTTTAATTACTTCAAAATAATACAGTGAAATCTTCTCAATATAGTTTTCACCTATTCCGTTCAAGGTAGAAAAGCTATGCAGTTTATTGAGACTCTTGTAAAGCATATCCCAATTATAAAGAGTAGAGTTTCTGTTTGTGTCTAATGACCAAATACATCTCTTTACAATAAGCAATAGTTTAAACTCTAAATTAGATGTTTTCATTTGACTTTCTTCCTCTGTACTTTCACAAATCAATTGATTTAACATATCCCATGCTGATTTTTTATCATCAGACATCCACCTACAATTTGAGTCTATAAACATAAGAAGATTATTCCATAAAGCTTTGTTATTTTCATTAACAAGGTTAAGGTGTTTCAAGTCATAATCCAATTGGAGCAATGAATTGATGCACTTGTTTATATTCCCTAGGTTATAGTTAAACCAAAAGTTCACATTATGCAAGCTCATCAAACTTACTTTAAGCTCTTCTGTTTGAACAAAAGAATTTCTACCATCGTCGTGGAGTGTGTTGAGAAGTTTCTCCTTTTGGATTAAAATTAATGAGTTTATAATGTTATTGCTGCTTTGTAAGTTGTTTTCATTATAATTCTCCTTAAGTATTTCTAAACAATCAAAAGTAGATGAAAACAGCGATTCATCTGCTGTCTTAGCCACGCAGTTTAAAAGTTTTTCCATTTTATTAACCAACGTTTTCTCATACAAAAATCTTTTAACTTTGTCATCATTTAGGACTAAGTTAGAATCAATATTTGGTGCATTTTGATCTTTTAGAGACGGTACTGAAATGGATTTTACTGTTTCCTTTGTTAGCATTGAATCGTTTTTAGTCATGCCTATTTTTCTTGCATATCTATAAAAGGAAATCTCCGCGGTTAAGGTATCATCATTTTTATGACAATCCGGTAGTGGAATGTCCCATTTAGTTATTTTCTTATAATACTTGGAAAAATCTTGACTGTTTGAACTTTTAATACTGTTTGAAATACTGTATTCATCTCTCTCCCAAAATGCAGAAATTAGATTTTTATTGATAGTTTCGCTTGAGTATCCTGCATTTAAGGCAGCACTATTGTAACAAATAGATGTAAATGTATTCTGAACGTTTCCTGAGTATTTTCCAAACTCATGAAGATAGCTTTTTATGTTATGACTTCTTGGAACTGAAACTCCCAGAAATTTATCGTCTAGCCTTGGAAGCACATTGATCCATTTAGAGTTATCAGTGCAAGATAATTTGTTTTCTTCTAAGACCATATAGGCTAGTTCATAATGCCCGCACATCATTGCCATATCAGCAATCATATCCAAATTAAATGCGTTGTATAAAATATCAAATAAATTGCATCTTGTCTGACTAAAATGAGTAGTTCTGATTTTAACAAAAATCTTCAAAACTAGTTCTTGTTTAGATCTTTGATCTATCAAAGTGTTGAAAGCGTTTTCCTGTAGGGACTTTATTAATAACTTCCATCCTCCTGTATTATATACTTTTACACTCATGAGCTGAGAAATACATGGTAGAATCAATAACTCACAAAGATCCCAACCTTCAAAGCAATAATCTATAATGTGGATAATCCTCCAAAAGCTGTTTTCTTTCATTTGTGATGTTATCTTATACCATATAGTGTATAACATATCATTGTAGGTACTATCTGTTTTAAAGTCATTATGAAAAGCAAGATCATCATTGTCGTCATAATTAATTATTGTAAACAGGTCAATATTATTTATGCCTTTCGTAACAAAGCATTTAACTATGGTTTCAAAGGTGTCTCTCAAACCACCTTCATAGTCAGGATTGTTTACTAGTAAGGACTTTAAATAACAAAACAATATGTGTATAATGTATTTTGTCTTTATCGATGTAGTCTCAATCCACTTTTCGTGTAATTTCATCAGTGCTTCTTCTGTTGGAGAGTAGCATCTTGCTAAGGAAGGCTCGTTACTAAAGTTGTAATCCAATAAAATATGTGTCTTAGTTGTCTCTGAGAAATTTGTTAAATCAAGCTTTGATACTAAATCTTTTGGGAAGTTTACACAAATTTGATTTAGTGAAATTGACTCATTAGCTTGAGCATTCAATAATCCTGTAATTCTTATCATTATCAAAAAATGTCTGCATACTAACTCGGAAGGATTGTTTTTATATATGTTAAAATCGAAAGGTTGTAAATCATCTTGATGAAATGAATCTTTTTTCATAAAACTGAGGCACATATATTGAAGTGCATAACGCGTATCATCCGATTTGCACATAAAATCTAAAATTTTAAGTTCATCAGATGTAAGTACAATTTTATCCTCTAATATCTTTAACAAAATTTCATCTTGACAGCACTTAGTAATAGAAGTGCTCCCTTTTATGATTGCAAAAAGAAAGTTTCTATAAATCTTAAAGTATGAACTATAACTTGGACAGGTTAGCAGAACATCTAATACTTTATTCTGCACATCATTGAGAAAATCTGCATTTTTATTATAGTTCAATATTCCCAGATATATTAATTTCAATCTTCTAATAAAAATAGAAAATGTTTCAATATTTAAGTCACAGTTGTTAATACCTGCATAAAGATCCAAAATGGTTCCTATAATTGATAATGAAGAAGAACTCGAGCATTGAATGGTACTTAGTAATAGCTCATTAGCCTGAGATACCCCACTACCTGTGTATATTTCCAAATTCTGACCTTCATAAAAGACGTGTTCAATGAATTCAGAGTCTATATTAACAAATGATGACAACAAGCTGCTCACAGTCATAAGTAAAATATCTACATCAACATTGCTGATAATATTCTTTAGCATTATAAAGTTCTTTGCTTCTTCTCCTAAACTAACGCTATTAGCTATTGCCTTATTTTTTACAGATTCAAAAGGTAATTTTAAATTAGAATCACATATAATTCCAGATAGAAGAATTTCTTCTGGATATAAAGAATCTGTTTTTAAATCTTTTAAATCTGAAATATGCTCAGGTGAATTTAAAATTATAGCTACAAAATTTTTCCTGTTTATATCATCCTGTAAAATGTTTGTCAAGACACTCTTGTTTTTAACAACTGGAACATTATAAATTGCAGCAATAAAATAAAACCCGCTATCGTCACCATTAACACATTCATACCACAGATCAGCCAAAAAGGACACACCCAGGGAGTTAATAAAATAAGACATATGACTGTAACCATAGTGTTTTTGTAGAGCTCTCAAGATAAAATTTAATGTGTCAACTCTAGTTTCATCAATTCTACTCTTTAGCTCAGCTAACGATTTAAAAAGTAGATGTTTTGAAACTTTAGCTAGTTTTAGCAACAACTCAAACTGGGAGTCCAACGGCTCATTTTCTACTATGGTCTTAATGATTCTATTAAAAATTATCGACTGAGAATTCAAATCTAGTCTTTTAAAAATGTTTTGCATGGATTCTAAACCAAACGGTTGAGTGTATGGAGAACTCATTGAGAAAATTGAAAGCCACAACTTCAATATTTTGTTTTTGCTTTGTGATTCCATGAGCAATGAAGAAGATAAAATCTTCCCTGTCATCAAAGTGTTAATATTTATAGAATGAACGTTATGAATAATTTGTTTATTAAAATTATCCTTCATGGTACTAAAAATACCATCTATAATATCCGATCTTTCCTTTGAGTCCTTGAACTCTACTACTTTTAAAAAGTTATCTACAACGGCATTGTAATAACCATAGTTCCAAACCCTTTTGTTTTTTTCAAAAAATGAACTAACAACACTCTTTATAGAATTAAAGAAATCATCCTCATTGTTTGTAATATTGCTATCCGAAATGTCATCAAAATTAACAAAAATTTGTGACTTGTTTTTATTACAATCATATGTGCATATTACAGGGAAAAGATTATAAAGCTCTTTAAGGTAGTTGTTTATATCTTTAAAGTCCCTTAGTTTGTTTTTTATTCTAAATAAGTCATAGTGACATATAGCATCTTCCAACTCACTTACAGGCATGTTTGTATCTAATTTTTCTGTAATAGACTTTACAACACAATAAAATTTAGTTCTATTAAGTATGCTTTTTTCAACACTATCATTTATAAAAGTCACTAATCTTAAAACGCCTAAAGCATTATTAATTTTATGTGCATTCATGTATAATAAGTTGATTAAACTACAGAAATTCTTAATATTGATGAAAGAACCGCTATGACCAATTGGATTAAAGCTGTGTTTCAGTTCGAAAGAGCAAGCCCTTTCTTGACCAAGAGTTATATTCAGATCAATATCCTTTTCTAAGATATCGTCATTAGTTCTAATATTCAGTTTAGGATATATTAGCATCGTAGAATCTTCAGTGAGACCCCAGATCACAAAATTTGTGAAAGGGATATAATTACTGTCAAGGGTAGAAAAATCAATCCAATTGTTAATAATAAAGTTGAACAAAGAGATGTCAGAGTTTATATCAAACATTGGATGAAATCTACAGCAAGCTTCCCAAAACTTGAAAGTTGCTAAACAGTTTGTATAAGGTCCTTTTTCTTTAATATTACTTAATATTGTATTCAGTTTCACATGTAAAAGCTCTTCCAACTCTCTTTCAAACACCCCTTTTGTGATATTGTAACAGTAATAAAAAAAGTAGCAGCAAATAGCTGAATGATCATCAACATTTAAATTGTCTAATGCTAAAAGAAGAATGTTCTTGAAGTACTTTGAAAAATTTATGCTATCAATGTCGTTGTTTTTCATAAGAAATGTCATAAAAAACATTATCTTTTCAGTAATACTAGCATTCAAATTTGATTCAAAATTTACTAAAGATGTAAAGTCCGGATTTTCTGTAACATCAAGTGACATTTGAATGAAGGATAAAGGAATTATCACCCTTTCTGCGTTCACTGATATGTTTATAGCTGATGTTAAATATCTTAAAAACTCCACAATAGTGTCTGCTTTATTCAAGGCTGTGATTGCATAATTTAAAATATCTTTCTTAATTCTTATGTTCTCATAGACTAAACTATGCTCATCTAAAATAAAGCTTTGCTTATAACTGTCAGAGAAAACACCTAAAGAACGGCTGCTTTTTAAATTGAAAAATATATGGAGGTATTGGCAAAGAGTCATCAGCATTGGATCGCCTTTCATGAACTGGTTGTCAAATAACTTTATTGAGTAGTATGATTCTTTGTACTCCTGCAGAGAAAAACTAAAGTTTGATGTAGTTTTATGATCTAAAATTTTGATCAATATAAACTTAATAATTCTATAAATGTCATCTAGCCAGTAAGTGTCAAGTTTATGCTTGAGATCATACTCCAGTGTTGAAGGAAGAAACTTGATATAGTCGCTTAAAAACTCATGGCAGTTTATCTCAGCGGGGAGTCTTTGAAGAAGGTCCACTATAGACCGCGAGAGCTCTCTGTATTTTTCATCAAATATAAAACTTATTTTCAGCATTTGAAAACCAGTCTTGAATAAATATACATCTTCTTTTTTTGGTGTGTAATTTCTTAAGAATTTTGTAAAACAAAGAACTAAGATACGTTCCCATGTTCCATGTACTTTACCTATGTAATTTTTTGGCAATGCATGAAACAATATCTGAAATGACTTTTGAAAACAATTTGAGTATCTTTTAACGCTACTGTCTGACTGGTCAAGAATTAAATACTGCGATTCCAAGATCTTGTCATACTGGTTTCTATCAGGTTCAGTGAACTCTAAATTTTTGTACAATATTGTCTGTAAATGGAATTTATAGGAATCGGTGAACCCATTGGTAAGATCGTAGAAATTCTGTTGCACCTGTTCCTTTATCACAAATTCATCCCCAATTAGGTTGTCCAGCACCCAATCTAACAATGACATGTTATCAAACTCGCTAATCCCGCTTAACCGACTTGCAATAGAATTGTAAAATTTAGATAAAGCACTCAAATAGTTTAGAAGCTCATTAAGTTTTCCAACAATGGTTTTATCATAAGGCACACTAAAATGAGATATGTCCACATTCGGGTTCTCCACCAAGAACTTGGATTTTTGTTGTATGATATCGGTGATTGATTTTTGTATGATGCTGTTATAAAAAGCTAAAAGTTTTGGCCATATATTTATTAATTCTTCATCTGAAAGGACATCAAACTCTGATTCTGGGAAATTCCTACTGGTGAGTTCATTGAATTTGTGTATGAGTTCTTTTTTCTCTTTTAGTGTGCAGTTTTTTGACAGCTTTGCATCTAAGTATGAATATATTTTTTTGATCCAAAGCTCAGTTTCCTGACTGACTAAAAATGAGGACCCCTCAAGCATCTCTAATAGATATGGATATGATTATAAATATGATTTTAGAGTTGTTCTATATTGTTGTGTCACTCTTTGATTGGTTTTCTATGTGTGTGTGATTGATTTTGGTTAGAGTTTTTTCTTGAATCAAACTAACATTTCTAATTTCTTAAATGTTTACACCAAAAAACAGTTAAAAAAATAATTTTATAAAACAAATTAACACACGTTTTTATATTTTTATGAAATGTAAACAATTAATTTTTAATAAAATGTTTTTTTAAAAATATGTCATGTGACTAGATAACACTATACTTACAGTTTTAGTTTTTTCTTAAGAAAATGAGAAACTACGAGCATCAAACACATAAAAGAAAGAAGATACAATGAAGAATAAGGTTATAGTAGTCGATTACGATGACTTCAAAACCATTTCTTTAAAAATAAAATAAAAAGCCAGAAGGCAAACATACTGCAAGACTTCCATGTTTATATATGTTTATCGTTGAAATAACGGATGAGTATAATTTATAGATTGCAGAGTATTCTCAATATTTATTTTGGATTTAATAAATTGATATATAAAGTATCATAGCAATTGTATATAAACCTTTAATTAAAAGGTAAATGGTAGAATTATTTTTTGTTTTGATTTTTTTTATTTAACTTCAAATCGCTTCCTATATATACATATATATATATATACGTATATATTTATTTAATTATATTTGTTTTATTATTCTTAAATTAAGTTGTTATATAGATCTAATATTTAAGTCAGATTAAACAACAACACCGGAGTTGGAAGCAATTCTTGGCCATAAATCAGCACATTCCTTACCGACTGGACCAGTGATGGCAGAACCCTTCATTTCACCCTTAGGGTTGGCAATGACACCGGCATTGTCTTCAAAGTATAAGAAAACACCATCCTTTCTTCTCCAGGACTTAGATTGTCTAACAACAATAGCTTGTAAAACCTTCTTTCTTAATTCTGGCTTACCCTTCTTGACGGTAGCCATAACCATATCACCTAAAGAGGCAGCTGGTAATCTGTTTAATCTAGAACCGGAACCCTTGACAGCCATGATGTATAAGTTTCTGGCACCAGAGTTATCGGCACAGTTCATGATAGCACCAGTTGGTAAACCTAACTAATTTTAAAATAGTATAATTTAGAGTTATAATTTCAAAAATAAAAAAATTATTCAAAAGAATTGTTAGTAAAAATACAAATAAAATATTCTTATTATTATTTATTATTCATTTTGCAATGATTTTATCTTCATTGATACTTCAAATGATATCATTTTTAGATCGCTTCTCCTCCTATCAATTTTCCTATCAATTGAAAGATGATATAAAGACATAACAGTTTGGAAACACTTTTAGATTTATTACTTATGGATTGAAATTTTCAAAAAAAAACAATCAAGACAAACAACCACTTCGCAATTATAGTTTTAAAGAGAGTCTTCGTTTTTTATAACCCTCATTTATTGACACTTCATTTAAGTAAAGCTCAACTCTAGGTGTTTCATGATCAAAAGAACGTTTTGTTGATTTGATATTTGGAACAGCTGAGTTCTTACTTCTAAATTCAGTCACAGAATTAGATTTTAAATTAACTAGTTCTTTCAATATAACACTAGACCCAGTGAATTTTCTTCTTTTTGGAAGTATATTGCTATTTTCTAGAGAGGTCGGCAACAGAAAAGAATCAGGCTCTTGCAATTCTTTCTCATTGGTCAACTCACACAATTTCAAAAGCATTCCTCTAGTATTTCCAATTTTTGATCCTCTTTTTTTCCACGTTGTTAATTTAATAAATCTTCTTCTCAAAAGGGCTTTTCTAAGTCTTCTTTGTCTCCGTAGTATAGTGTCTCTTTGTAATATATCCTTGGCTACAAAGTCGTTGTACTTTATTAGTTTAATTTTTGATGGCTTATTCATAAGATCATTGCTATTGATATTCAAACTGCTATATCTATCATCCACTTTGTAAGTATTGTAGGTTGAATCATTTGATGTATTATAAAAATATTGAAGTGTTTTATTGGTTTCATAGTTACATACAGAAATTCTGAATTTAGTACCTTGAGCACCGTTACCTGACATTGTTTTCTAATTGTATTATTTCGGTGGTTTAATATATTTTCTTTATTAAATTAATTCTTAAATAGATATATTAGTATATTATTATACCTTTATATATATTGATAATATCTATAGTAACTATAATGACAATAAAATATCTAATGAATTATAACAAAGTAATAATAAAAAAAAGCAATTAATAACTTTTGAATGTAGTAATATTTACTTTTACTAGTAAAATATGCTTATAAAATAGTAACATCTATAGAGATACAATTTTAACTAGTAACAAAATACTTAGCAGTAAAATTATTACTAACAAAACTTGCTTATTAAGTACATGCTAACTAGCCATTACTTAATAAAAGTTACATTCATAGAACAGTTAACAAGACAAGAAACTAATTATAATTTACAGTTACCAAATGGAATAAAAAAAACAACAGCAACAACTGAGAAACTTTGATAAAGACTATTACTTTTAAAAGAAAATGATAGAGTAAGATATTATTTTTATATTTTTAAAATATAAAATATCAATAATCATAGTAACAAAAAAAAAATATTGTTTTACAATTTTATTTTTTTTTCAATAATAAAAAAAATGATTATTTACACTGAGCATTTACAATAAAATTTCAGTCTAAATTAAATAATCTAAACAGAGACTTGAAAAAAAATATATTTTTTTTTGTTACAATTTTTATATACACGTGATTTACACTGCTATCTTTAATTTTTTTTTCTCACAATTATTCATCTATTAATATTTCACATTTCTAAAAGATAAGATAACACTTAAAAAAAAATAAAAGAAAAAGAGTTTTTTATATTGATCTTATTACTGTTAAAGAAGCATAATAATATATCGATAACCCATATAGATCATACAATAACAATAATATATATATTAAAACATAAACATGGATGATTCTATAGTTATTATTAATGATGATCATGATGATAGTAGTAATAATAATGATGATAGCTTGATATCATCAACAATTGAAATAAATTCTAATTCTGTTCCAACACTAAATGATAAACTTCGACAACAAAATATATCAAATACAAAAACTCAAATGTTGAACAAAAACGCCCAACGAGAACAAAAGAATGAAGAAGAAGAAGACGAAGAAGATGATGATCTGGTTATATATGAACAAATTATAGAGGATTCAGATATAGAGATAATAGAAAATCCCTCATTGTCTCAGGAAGAAAAGGAGAAGATTAATAGTAACAAGATAGATAATGGATCTGATGCTCCTTTATGTATTATTTGCTACAATGAACCATCAAATGCAGTAGTTATAGACTGTGGGCATGTATACTGCTATGACTGCATCCATGAATATAAAAACAAAGGATATTCTGTTTGTCCTGTTTGTAGACATAAATATACAGAAAAAAACACTCATTTGATTATAATGAAGTCTAAAATAGTTCCAAAGAAAGACTACCATAATTGATTTTCTTTTTAAGAAAAAGAGAGGAAGATATATACATACAATGATACCAACAACAACATCATCATCTTCTTCATATCGGTTACTTAAAACAAAAAAAAAAAATAATAATTAAAAGATTTTAGTTTAATTAAAGATCATTACTCGGACATAATTATCAACTACAAGACATGTGACCACAACTCTTATAATTAGTTATCTATGATAATAAAATAATGTTCTGGATTAAATAATATTTCGTTTAATCAATTCACAAAAAAAAACAATTACAAAATCAGAAACATATCTAATCTTATTTATAAACTATTATACATGAAAACAACTCTAAAAAACATTGAGAACAAGGACTCAAATACAATAAAATTAATGTTCTATATCTACACTTGAGGAGAACAAAAAAGAAGAAGAAAGTATGTATCAATTTTCTAGTAAGTCTCCAGCAACAATAATTAAAAAAAGTAAATATAAAAAATCATATATCTAGAAAAAATTATCATATTTTGAAAAAAAAAAAAAAAAAAAACAGAATTTATATGTTAATATAATGAACAATATAGGACCTTCAGCTAGCACTCATATGGTTTTAAACAGAATGATTCTGAGTGAATATCGGAAAAGTTCTAACTCCTCAAGGACACAACTTGATTTCAAGAAAACATTGGGTGTTAATCCTTTGAATAATACGTTGGATCTATCAAAGGATGTTTTTTTTAACACAGGTAAGGGACTGCAGCAGGAGGACTTATCTTCAAGGATAAAACCTACTAATAAGCAAGTATGTGAACATAAAAGATCAGTGGCACACTTTATGCTTATGCGAAATAACCCATTAAGCAGAAAACTTAAACGAAAGCTAGTGGTGGAAACATACCATTCATGGTTAAGACCAAAGGGAATAAATAATCTTGCACAAAACTCTAAACAGTGTAAAGGCAGTGTTACAGCTAATAATAATGTTCATCTGTGGAATATGAAACTAAAAGAAAGAAAGGATTACGGTGGGAGAAAGCTTATCCTCTATGGAAAGTACAAGCTTAGTCCTGATCGAAGACCTTTAATATGCCCTTTTAGAAAGCACCATATTGACACGCATTTAATGGATGGAAACAAGGTGTTTCCAAAGGCAAACCAGAATCCTATGCATCAAAAAAAATGTTTGTGTGAATTGTTTCCCATAAAGAAAAGTTTGTTAAGTTGACACCAATTCTTGTCTTCATAGTTTTTTACTGTAACTATTCCCTTGTCCATATTACATACATATATAATACATAATACAAAATAACTTAATTTTTATATAACATAACAAATATTACTGAACATTTTTTTTTTTAAAAAAACATAAATAAAGACCAATTAGCAATTTTCATATATATACATGCAGAATAAAAAAAGAAAAAAAAAGAACAATACAAACATACCACAGCTTATGCATATTTTGCGTGCTCTTCATCAAAGTCTATATCGCTATCGTCAAATTCCTCTCTTTCATCCAGTATTCCTATGCCCAGTTCTTCCGTGGTGCTTTCATTCATTGTGTATGAGTTGGGAAAGTACCATCCTCCAATGGTTTTGACCCTTTGCGTGGCCTTTTTGTCCTTGCCACTTCTCACAAGTGACTGCGACGTAGCCATGGATTTGCTGTCTGTGTGTGTGCCGTTGTTGCTGTACTTGTTCAAAAGCTT
Organism: Hanseniaspora jakobsenii; assembly: GCA_030573515.1. Taxonomy (NCBI): domain Eukaryota; kingdom Fungi; phylum Ascomycota; class Saccharomycetes; order Saccharomycodales; family Saccharomycodaceae; genus Hanseniaspora; species Hanseniaspora jakobsenii. Next base: position 23,966 of record JAJMDK010000279.1, read on the forward strand.
TCCCAGCTGGATGGTCCTCACGGTTGAAGAAGTGGCGGGAAGGGCGTTTGATTTTGTGAAGATTGCATCGGTGTTCCAGCCGGATTTCCCCTCCAGAATGTCGTGCACACAGTCCCTTGGATCATCATACTCATAGGGGTTTCTAAGATAGTTTGATAAATAGTTTTTCTGCTTCATTGTCCGGAGCAGTGCAGACTTCAACGATGCGTGCTCGCCGCCTGCTTGGTTGCCGTTCTTCAAACCACCGTATTTTATAATGTTCTCTCCGTTTCTTATATGATTTAATTCTTTGAACATTTTCCTGTTGTTTATGTCATCATCATAATAATCCTCTACATTAGATTCACTAGTATCTTCTTGCTGGGTAATTTTCACACTTGATAAGTTATCATTCAATCCAATATTTCCATCTTGTTTTAACTGTTGTTCTTGTATTAGTTTATAGTTCATGTCAATACCACCACTAACAGTGCTATTAGTTCGACTTCTTTTCAAAACGTCTCCGTCCTCACTCATCAAAAATCCATTCTTTTGTATTGCAGTTTTTAAACTATCCTTATTCTGATACAATCTTGGTAAAGTACCAGGCAATTGACCAGAGGTATAGTGAGTGGGTATATCAAAATCATTGTAAGAGCCTCTGATGAGCTTTAGATGACATGAAAATTTCAAAGTGGAATTAACCTTTGAGTCCTGGAGTAAGAAATAGTTTGTCTGCCAGTTTTCATTCTCTTGAATGTACTCAGCTAGATTAATTTTCACATCACCCAGCTTAATTCTTGAAATTACTCTAGTTTTATGCTCAGATTTTTTTTCTAGTTTTGAAGTATCTACTCTATTGCTGATATTACTCTCACTGCTATACATATCACCAACATCACTCTCAAAGCTAGTCGATGACACACTATCATTTAATCTCTGTGAAGATTTAGCCTCTGAACCAGACTTGGAAAACAACGCTTTGTTAGTTGCTAAGCACGTGTCGTTTTTCTTTTCAGTATATACTTGTAAAACTTCATAAAAACATTCAACTGTTAGATAGAACTCATCAGTTAAAGTTCTAGTTACGGTAGTCTTAGGTCCACTGTTTGCAGGGTTGTTTTTAATGAAATCCTCATTGATTTTCAATTTTATTATAATAGGCGCATCCAAACCATAGTTGAAATCACATTGATTATCATTTATACTCTGTTTTTTAGTAGTGCCTCTAGTGTTGTTTAAAGCAATTACTTTATACATACCTGGGTTAGTACCGCTTGGATGCAAATGCTCGGTGTTGGGAAGCAAGTTTTCAACAGCCAAGTCTAAATTTTCTCTAGTCATTAGCTTATAAGGATTAATGTTCAGTTTATGTTCACTGATGCTTTGTCTATGCGGGGTATTTATTTCTTTGTTGGGATTGGCAAAGAATTTTAAAGCTTCATAGTCTCTAAGATATATTGTTGTATTACTCTTTTTAGTAGTTTTATGGGATGAAAATAAACTTTCATGGCTTTTATTGGAGAGAGTCCATTTGGCATAACATCTTCCTATTCTGTCATCTTGTAATGGGTTGCTTTTATTATGAAATAATGGCACATTAGTTAAACTCATGATTTTGAAGTCTAATAAGAATTTAGGTCTTTTTTGTTTACCCTTCAATGGTTCTAAATAAACTGAGTCATTATTCTTCATAAAATATTTGGTGTTGTTTAATATTGAATTGCTATTGTTATGTGTAGTATTATTATCACTACTATTGCTGTTATTGCTATTGTTATTATTAGTACTATTACTGTAGGTATGTGTGTTTTTGTTATTGTGATTGTATTGAAATATCTCTTTAGATTTCACTTTATGTAATACATTATTAAGATTATTATCAGTACTCATCTTTTATTATTATTACAACAATATATATCTATTAACATTGTCTGGTTTTTTTTATTTGTATTTGTCTATACTCTTTATTAGTTTCATTGTTAAAGTGTTGTTGATTGAAATTGATTGTTGTTATCAGTGTTTATAAAATAATAATAATATTATTTTAACATTTTAACACACGTGATTAAATATTATATTTGTTGTTAAAGGTAAAAAAAAAAGTTTTTTCTTTTTCTTTTTTTTTAACCATTTGACAGCATTATTTACAGTACTTAGTAGCAAGTAATTATTATTACCTTACATTGTAATATAATACATAATAATAATACATTAAAATAAGGGAAAAGAAGAAGAAGAAGAAGAAGAAGAAGAAGAAGAAGAAGAGGGGAAAAGTTAATATTATTAAACAATAAACAAAGATATAGAACAAGATAAGTTTAAGAACTAAATATAAACAACAACAACAACAACATTATTATTGTTAACTATATAATAACAAAAAAAGTAAACCATAAAAATTAGAAGTAGATATAATATAATATAATATAATATTTGAAAAAAGACACACAGAGAGTAACACTTATAAATAAAATATTCTAAAGAATATAAAAAAAAACATTCACCACCCTAAGGAAAAAAGAAAGAAATAAAGAAAAATGAATAATAACATCAATCCTATTATAGGTACAGTAGTGATTGTTATCACAGAATACTCAAAGAGTGTTGAAGATGAACTGGATTTAAAACTACATGATAAAATTCAAATTATCTTAGACGACGAACAGTATAATGACGGTTGGTATTATGGGAAAAATTTAAGAACAAATATTATCGGTTTATTTCCTAAATGTTTCACTACATTTGATGATTCACAATTAACAGCCACCCAAGATAGTTCAAAAGCTACAACTGAAAATAACACCATTGCAGTAATTGATGAAGAAAAGGAGAACCATGATGATGATAGTGTTGCAAATAATAAAGATTCTAAATTGATCACTAAAAAAAGTGCTAACAACATAAATACTTCAGATATTGATGTGACATACACTAACAATCCATTAAAACAAAACAGTAGCAACTCCCTATACAGAAATAATACCGCTAGTGGTAGTAGAAGAATGCTTTCACCTTTAGTTAGAAACCTATCTCAAATTTCAATTCAATCCAACAACAGTAAAAACGACTCTAATTTAGGCAGCACTACACCAAAATCTCAAAGGAGAAACTACAGTAGAATTTCTAGTACAGATTCAATTCAAAATAACAATGATACCACTGAAGCTGATGCTGAAATCCAGAAACTAATTAGTGCTAGTACTCTGCAAGACATAAAGGATATTGCCATGTGGCAACCAGCTGATGTTGCAGTTTTTCTTTATAATAAAAACGTTGATGCTGAAACTTGCTTGAAATTCTATAAGCATCAAATCAATGGTAAAATATTTTTGGAACTTAAATCACAAGATTTGAAAAATGAACTAGATATTTTTTCATTTGGTACCAGATTTAATATCAACAAGTATATTGAACAAATTAGAAACTCTGGAGAGAAGGAAAACTTTGCTTTGAATTCAGATTATAATTCTCCTGAATTATCACTTTCTTCACGTTCTTCAAGAAGATCATCTTTGCTGCTACCTGCTGCAAAAGTTAAAAATATATCTCAGTTCTACTCCACTAATGAATTTGTAACACTAAATAATAACAACAACAACACTAACAATTTCAGCAGAAGTCCTAGTTACAATGGTAACAACAATAATATAGGAACGGCCTTTGGAACAAGAAATTCATCCACTGGATTTATTGGAGAAACATCTCAGTTAACTAGAAACGGCACTCAAAGCTATAGATCTGTTAGTAACTCTTACAAAAACCATTCAGCTGCGCAAACACCAACACCCAAGGGAAAAATGGACTCCAATGCAAACAATAACAATGAAGCAGATTCTTATTTCCCAAATATTAACACCAATCCAAGGAACGAATTACCTTCATTGGATTTTGAATCTCCAAGAAGGGCTCCACAACCGCCAGCCATACCTTCGCCTGTTGCGGGTACATTTGGTAAATCACCAGATAGTAATAACTTTTTTAATTCTCCTAAAAGACAAGGATCTGATAAGATTTACTCCAGCGGCAACAGCAACAGCACTAATAATGGCAATGCTACTAATATGCTTAAACGTTCAACTAGTTTTCTACAAAAAAGCTTAAGCTTTAAAAACCCACCGTCTAATAACCAATCTAGAAACATCACACCAAATGCACCTTCAGGGATGTCTAATAATACTAATGTATTTTCAACACCTAAAACCAATGCATCTAAGGAGAGTTTGTTAAAGCATGAATTGATTTCTACCCCTAAAGACACTTACACTCATAATTTTGAATATAACATTAATGATAGTGGGAAACCCCAGCAATCATTGAAAAACAAAGTTTCCACACAGGAGATGGCATCAGATATTAATAATATATCTATACAAAAGCGTCACTCAATGGTTAATGATTCCAACATCAGACAAAATTTATATTTAGATAATGAAAGGAAAGTTTCTGTTGGTTCATCTGTGTCAAGCTCTAGAAATAGAGACAGCAGAATGTTCAACCATAAAAAAACAGAGTCTGGGGGATCGTTTTTGGAGTTATTCAACAGACTGGATTCAATTCAACCAGCCAGCGCAAAGAATACACCAGTAATAGATCAGAACTCTCAATTTTTGCCGTTAAATGCAAACCACGATGGAAAAGGCAATCACAGTAGAATGAGTTCAATTGATGATAGAGCCAGCAGCACTTATGGAAGCTTTAGTGGAAGAAGGGCCTCAAGTGTATATGTGCATACAAGAACAAACACAAATGCCACTTTGGATATCAACTATTTAAGAAGGGCTAGCCAATCTTCACCTAATAATCATCAGAAAACACCTCAGGGTTTGAAGGAAGACTCCTCTACAACTTATAATATCACAGATGAAGATCACGATGCTAGTGCTAATAATAACACACAAACCATAAGTTCTGGAGGAATTACAGAAAATGATTATGTGGACTTTGATAAAAAACAAAGAGTGAATAAAAACGTAGAGACAAATGAATCTGGTGATAAAGGATTTTTAATGAATTCTCCCTCTACGAATACAACAAGTGATGTCATTAGTTCTATAAACAAGACAAAAAGCAGTTCCAGCAATTCCCAAGAGGGGGGTTTAATTAACAAAAAATCTCCAAGTGAATTACTATCAATGAAAAAGAAATTGACAAACAACTCATCATCATCATCATTGCCAAGAGGGCAGGGAAAGACAAAAAAGGGTAAGCATAAGACATCTGCCTTCAAGGAAGGTATTAACAGAGTATCTTGTAAGGAGTCTTTGAAGACTGCATCTATGCATGGATGGATGAGCAAGAAAAACAGCAATGGAGGTATCAGAGGAATCAATACTTGGAAGAGAAGATACTTTATATTGCATGGAACTAGATTATCTTACTACACGTCCAAGGAGGATAATGTTGAAAGGGGATTAATAGATATCACAGGTTACTCAATAATACCATGCAATTTCTCAAGTGATAACAACACAGATAAGTTGATAACTTTGTTTTCGTCAAGTTTATCGAATAAAAACAAATTCTTTTTCAAGATAGTTCCACCAAAGCCAGGGTCTAAAAAGGGATTGAATTTCACTGAACAGAAGATACATTATTTTGCTTTAGAAACACAAGAAGAAATCAAGGCTTGGATGAGCAATATGTTGAAGGCCACTATTGACTTGGACACTTCAGTTCCTATAATCTCATCCTGTGACACACCAACAGTCTCCTTGGAGCAAGCACAGCAGCTGTTGGATATAGCAAGACAAGAGTTGACAGATAGGGAAAGACAAAACAGTAAAAACATGCTGCATTTGAGCAACAACACTATAGTCATAAGTTCTCCAGAAAAGCAACCTCATGGGGAAAATAACAATGGCAATACGATAAATGATGTGAATGATTATAGTAATGAAAATGGAAACATTACAGAAGAGCATATGTATGTATCTAAGAATAATGAAGTGAATGGAGATGTGAGTATGGACAATGACTTTATAAGTGCACATGAGAAGTCTCTAGACCCATTTAAGAATTAGTCTTTTTAATTTTTATTTTTCTCTTTAGATAATATAGTATATATATATATATATAAGAAAGAATTAATAATAATTTATTTATTTATTACATGTTGCAATATATATATATAAACTTCTATGTTATTATTATGTTAACTAGTTGTATTTTAATATGTATTTTTTATATGTTTTGTTTCTCTCCCTTACTTTAGACTCTATAAAAAATATTATTATTAGTTAGTAGTAGTAGTAAAAAAAAAAAAAAGAATATAAAAAATATGAATTAGTCAATTCTCTCTCTATATTTATTTTTTTATTTTAAACTTTATATTATTACACAGTTTTTATTTATAAATTATATATTATAAGATATTCATTAATAAATAGTACATAGATTTAAATATAAAAAGACCTATTAAATGATAAACCAAAATCAATATATATTTGAGATATAGATACACAAGTACTTATTAATAAATAAAGAAAGTTAAACCAACAGAAAAAAATAACAAACTCATTACTTTCTATAATATAGTATAATATAATATATTGCAACATTGAATAAAAACAGTACCCTTTATTTTTATTATTAAATTATTTTTAAAAATAAAATTAAAAAGAAGGAAAATTAAAAAAAGTAATAAGTTGTCTGGTATAATCTTAAAAACTTTTGAGTGATTAATTATTTATATTTCTTTTGTAGGAGACTTAAAAATTAACATCCTTTTTACTTTTTTGTTAGTAACTTTAAGTTTAAACTACATTATAAGAAGTTACAACTACAAACCAACATATACCTTTTTTTTTACTTCTTAGAAACTAAAACATATACAAGTTTTGAAAAAAAACAAACAAAGGGTTTATTGAAATGAGTGCAGTTAACAACAACAACAACAGTAACAAATCCTCAGTTAAGAATGATGATTTTTTGAATATTTTTGAGTTCAATAATACCAATGAAGAAGGGGCAACTAATGAAGATACATTACAGCAACTTAATTCCAACACGAAAACAGTTAATAGCAGTGAAAATTTTAATGATTTAAACAAGCTTTTAACCAACACTGTAGGAAACAGCGAGTACTTGGACACGCATTTGCCTGTGATGTTTAAAAACAATAATCTATTAGGTGACGATAACCATCCTAGCAAGTTTTTCAATTCCAGCTTTGTGCATGATTACTCACATAATTACAAGGATGATGATTTCGATACAAACTCCCTTCTCTCCTTCACTACAGACAACTCTGCAATGACAAACCAAACTAAAAGAAACAGTATATCAACATATGGAGGACGATCAAGAAAGTATAGCAGAATGGGAAGTGTCAAGTCCTACAGATCTACTACTGCTGAATCACTAGATGACGAGGTGTTGAAGGAAAAGAAGAAAAAAATACACAACAATGTTGAGAAGAGAAGAAGAGAATTGATTAAAAATAAAATTCAGGAGTTAGATGAGATTATTCCTGTTACTGTTATTAAAATTGTTAATGCAAAAGAAATCAATGACAGTTTGAAAAAACAAGGTAAGGGCAATGACTCATTTGTAAATCCTGCCTCAATAGACTCTAAACAGTTGAAAGTTCGTAAAAGAGACATTCTTTGTGGGTCTTTGATATATATGAAGTATTTAGAGCAGATTGTTGGAACTGTCAATAAGTCTACTAATAAACAACAACAATTGATTGAAAAGTTGAGTGCAAGGTTGAATGAAAAGGAAAACAATATGAGAAATGAAACTATCACAAACTTGAACAAACTTGTTGATGTATCAGAAGTTGGTCAAAAAAAGAATAATGAAAAGTTACCATACGAGCGATTTGTAAGTAATTTGAATAGTATAAACTTTAAACAAAAAGAAAAAGAAAAAAAAACCAATAATGACACTGATTGGAACAACAATGTGAATAGAAATGGTATTCATAATAATGTAGAGTCTATTAAAGGCATAAGTAACAATACAGTCCCTCAGAATTCAGCCAGTGTAGATTCACATCATGTTGGATTCAATGAAACTAATGATAAGCTGACTCATTCTGTTAATAAAATCACAGATTTCAAGGATATTTTAAATATGAACGTTACAAACAGTGAGTTTTTAAATTTTACCAATCCATCCAACAACACTGACTTTAATACTTTGCTAAAGCACCATCAAAGGGAGGAGTCACCCCTACCAGTAATAACGACAGCACAAGAAACAAAACAACAACAACAACAGCAGCAGCATAATAATAATAATATTAATAATACATATGGATCAGATATGGATGGTGATTTCTCCAGTTTTCTTAAAAAAATTAGTGGAGGAAAAGAACAAGACTCTAGAACGTTATCAAATTTTAATAATTTAGCACCCGTTGATAACAATAATAATAGCATTAGTAATAACAATACAAACAATACCAATAGTGACAATTCCCATTTTGATAATTTTTTGAAGAACATCATGAGTGACAGTCATAAGACAACTCATCATGATAACTATCTACATAATGATAACATTGATTTCACTTCAAAATTCAATCAAACACAAAACATCAATAACATCAATAACGAGATGAATGATATAAACATGATATTTAACAATAATATTAATAACAATATGAATAGTTTTAATAATAACTTTGGCAATGTGATGAATGGTGATAACAATAATAATAATGATAATAATATTAAGGTTAATCCACAAGATGATCCGTTCTTCACTTGGTTAGGTACATAACAAAAATCATATATTTATTTTATCTAAATAAAAAAGAAGAAGAAGAAATTATTTAAATTGTTTTAATCACGTGTACGTTTTTTTATCTTTTAAAACAAATATTTAATTTAATCACATGACACATATATATCATGTGATCTATTAAATATTTATTTATTATTAAATTTTTTTTCATTTATTTATTTTTTTCCTAAAAACTTCTCAAAGAGTAAGATAATACTAATAACGACGTTTTCTTAATAAATAATTATAACAATCAATTAATCAATTGAAGTTTTTATAAAGATGATGTAAGGATGATTGATTATGTCAATTATATTAATCTAATAATATCTTATCAATATATATTGTTATTAATTAACTCAATAAAGAAACAGAATACTCTTTTTTTCAAAGTGATAATTAAAGACCAAATTGGAAAAAAACTTTAGAATATAATAATACAACATATAAATAAAAGGGTATATTTTTCTTTTTGATATTGTTAAAGGACCAAGGCATTTCATAAAACAACAAAACGACTAATAACAATACTATATAATAAGAAACACATACATTTAAAAATAAGAGGAGAAGAAAATGTTACCATTGAAGCTATTATCATACTGTAAGGATCAAACTGTTGAGGTTGAGTTAAAATCTCGCTATACCATAGGGAACAAGCCGATCAGGGGCAAGCTGATAAGTTTGGACTCGTTTATGAATGTGATAATCAAGAATGAAGATAACGAAAGGGAAACATACATCAAGGGGAGATTCATAAAGAGTATCTGTCTTCCTAACTATATTATAAACACTGTAAAATAAAATAATTAAAAATTATTAATAAATAAGCAAATAAGCTTTAAAGTTCTTTTCTTTTCATTTTTTTCATTTTTTTTTTCATATTTCATACGATATGTTCCATTGGGAGCCATTGATGATACCTTGAATTCTGTAGACATATATTCATATTTATTTAGTTAAATAACTTAATTCCGTTAAATTATTAAGACCTATATATACATATATATAATATTAAAATTTGGTGTGTTTTAACCCACTTCATTTATCAAGGATGGATCAAGAGATATCGCTTTGTTTTTAAATTTCATCGACTCTTGGTCATCCTTTAATTTTTTATAAATTTGAGACAACAAATAATAAATATTACAATAAATACTCTCCCCAAATTGATACCCTTTAATGTTTAAATCCGTGTAATCCTTTAATAGTTGTAAGGCTATTGAATAGTTCATCTTTTCATACTCAATATTTGCAAGTTTAAAATGACTTAAATTAATATAGTTTTGTATGAATCCGTTATTTTTGATATTTGATGATAATGTTAAAACCATACTATAATATTTTTTACTCTCCTCTGGGTTTTTAAGTTTTTCAAGAGTTAACCCAATGGTGCTTAAAACTATAATGTTAACCTTATTCATACGTAGGGCTAATAACAATTGCGGCAGAGACATCTCATAGTCTCCATTGTTCAAATGCAATAACCCTATAGCATAGTAAGTTTTATAACAGTACTTGTTCAATGACAAGGACTTGTGTAACAACTTAAGGGAGAGATCTTCCTCTTCTTCATTACTATACTCATTTGCCAATATATTATATGTGTAGTAATAGTGAGGGTATGCTTGGATTACTTTATTTAATAGAGATATCGCCCTTTCTGTTTCATTCAAACATGAGTATAATGTTGACATGGCTATCATCCCCTCCATGGACTCCTCTTGACCGTTTGATATAAACATCATAACCATATTGTATAATTTGTTCAAGTATTTGAAATCACTCGTTATTTTAAAGCCCTGCCAAAGGTATATGCTGCTATTAATAAAACTTTCTTTTAAAAAATTCAAATTGTTTGATAAACTCTCTTTATTATAATAAGATTTACAAAAGAGACTATTTTGATCCATTAATTTTTCAAGTATTTCATAAGCTTGATCATAAAAAAACAACTCTGTATAGGATTTATAACATAACAGAGATAATGTCTTGCTGTAGTATACAATTTTATTATTATTACTATTTTTTGAAGAATCTAAATGATCAAGTGTATAAAAATCTCTTAGATTATTTTTTATAATTCTTATGGATCTAAAGTAATCATTCTTTGAAAAGTTTTCAAAACTTTTGCTAACGTTATAAACTAGATTGTAAATGTCCGATACCGTTTCATCTGGATTGTCAAGATCATTGATTATAACTTTTGTAGTTTCATCATCTGAGTTATTATTATTATTAGTATTAGTAGTAGAAAACAACTCCACATTTTCCATAATTTTTTTAAGAGAAATTTCCGATTCATTTCTTTCAGTAAGTTTAATTATAGATTCTATATTTAATGGATTACTAGCTACAGATTTTTTCAAGTATTCGTTAGCTAAGGACTCATCCCTTTTTAATTCTATTATAATAAAAGCAATCTTTTGATATATTGAAGATAAATCTGGACATCCAAATAAATTTACCACATCCTTTAGATAAGTGTTAGTTTCAAGCTCTAACATTTGTATAGCATTAGTCTGTATAATAGTATTGTATAAATATTCTAATCTCTCACAGTACAATGAATAATTTTTATTTTTAAGATATAAAGTAGATAAATAAGTATAGTACCAATTGTAAATATAATAAGGAGATATATTTTTTGAATCTAATTTAATAAAAACATCAAAAAGTAAATCATATTTCCCAGCATAGTAGATACTACATGAATATACTGCAATACATCTCTGTTGAATAAATTTATTTGTTACAGTTGAGTATTTTGCCATTAATAAATCAGAGAGAATCTCTACATTAGTGAAATTCTGTAATTGTATATTTTCAAATATAGTATCTTCAATCTCTGTGAACAAAGTTGGTAAATCTCCAGGAGAGATATCATACTTAGTGATCTTCATTTAAATATATGTTAAATCTCCAATGGTTACTACTATCTATTGTATATATGTTTTATTTATGTAGATATTCTAATAATTAAACATCTTTACTAATTAATTGTTATCTCTTTTTATCAATATATGAATATATATATATTACATTTACATATTAATAATTAAACAATTATTAGTAATATGTATGTATGAAGGTCTTATTTGTAATTGTAATTCTTTGTGTATATACATATTTGATCATCATCTACTTCTTAATCATCTTAGTTTGTTTTTAATTTAAAATCTAATCTAGTCGCGTGTTTAAATTATATCTATAAACACGTGACTAATGTGTTTACCAAAATTGATAATAAATAATTTTTTTATTTTTACTTTAATGAAATTTATAGGGAGATTTTAATTAAAATAAAAGAAAAATTTTCTTCATAACTAAAAATAAAAATAAAATTTATTAATTACAGCACATAAAGATTTTGTTTATATAATACAATCACTTAAATCTATATATATATCTACTTTAAGGATAATTACATATTTATAGATCTATATATCATTATATATATTAAATAAAATATAAAAAGAGAGAAAGAGAAATAAAAAAGAATAACCGTGGTAATAATCATAATATTATAACTTATAAATATATATTAAACAGTATGTCTACAGCAGTCCCTCCAGGTGGTATAAAAACTTTACAAAAGAGAGCAGCCAAACAAAGGGCTTTGAAGAACAGTGCTGAGAAACAGAAAAAGAACCAAAATAAATCATTATCTACTGCTCAACTTGATGGATCCACCAACAATATTTTAAAACTCTTCTCCACTGGAAGTTTAAAAAACAGTGTTAGTATCAAAAACGATGGGGATGGTTTCAAAGTTCAACCTGTTGCTATCATTGTTCTAGCATTAGCCTTTATTTTAACTGTTGTAGGTTTACATCTATTAAATAAATTTGTTATTCCATACTTTTAATTTTAAAAAGAAGAAATAATAATAAAATAGTAATAATAAAGTAAAGTAAATGACAGTAATAATAACAATATGAAAAGAACATATTTCATGAAAGAGATTGTTGTTGTTAGTAGTTTATTTTTTTTTTTTTTTATAGACTCACATTAATTAAGTTATAGAATAATTAATATTTTTTACAGAAATTAAAAGAGGTAGATACAACAGGATATATACTGGAGAACAACTTAAAGAACAACAACAATATTTTCTTTTTTTCTTCTTACCTATAACTTCATAAACAAATTGTATTTTTTTATTACTGTTTATTAAAAGGATAGAATGTAAGTATATATATATATATATATACATAGACATATATATAAATGTAATTCAATGAATAAATTATACCTAGTGCAGTTAAAAAGGGGGGAATTTCACTATTTCAATTTTCATCAAGTACTTTATTATTATTATTATTTTGTATAAGTGATAATATATATTATGAAGAGTGATTATCCTTTTTCATTTATTTAATTTAACTTTAAAGGAAAAATCTATTTACAAGTTTCCTTAAAGCATTATTGATATCAATGTATATATATGTCCCACTAAGCTCTTAATTATATCAATTTCGCTAAGTTGTATTTCTCCATTCACATATATATGTATTAATTTTATTTATAAAAAACTGTTCATCAATTCAAAGATTTAAGCACAACTGGCAGAACATTGAACAAATCATCAACATGAAGTTTAAACAATGGTAGTTTTTTATCTGTCTTCTTTGCAACAATGACTTTGAACGCGTCTTTATTAACAATAACCCTCTCAATATCAGTGAACATTTCTTCATTGATAATAGTTCCTCTTATTTCCAATTCAACAAATGGCAATTTGGTGTGTTTTCCATTGATCAAAACATTTATTGGAATCCCTATAGCATTAGCTGCACTGCATTTGTCATAGAACTTGACATCGCGGTCCAAATCTATATGATAACCATTAATATGCTTGAGATCATCTATTTTATTTATAAACTTTAAAAGCTGTTCATCTTCTATATTGTTTTTATAATTATCAATCACAAAATTGACTTTATATGGGGCTATTTCTACAGGAAAATTACAACCAAGATTATCTTCATAGTGGGTGGTTAATAACTGCAAGATTCTACTGATACCTATCCCAAAACATCCCATATGTACGGGGGTTATTTTATCATTTTGTTTGACATTGACATTGAAATTATCCTTGTTTGTATATCTTGTAGCAAGATTGAAAATGTGTCCTACTTCAACAGAGGAGTTTACAGATATGGATTTTTTTGCATTGCATTCACTACAGTCATAAGTGTTATTGGTAGGTTTACATAGATCAATGTTGTCTAAGGTTATGAATTGATACTTGGAAAAGACTTTGAATGGCCAATCCGGTAAGTTTCCTCTTTTATTGATTCTGATATCCATCATTCTAACCACAGACAAATCAAACAAATACTCTGAAAGATCTTCCTTTTTATTTATAAAATTGATTATCCCTTCATTGTTATCATTTGAAAAGAAACTCTCTCTATCCAATTCACTGCCCAATTCCCTTTCAATACTATCTATGGATAAGAAATCACCCTTAGGATAGTAGATAGCTATAAGACCATCTCTTTCCTTATTCCAACACAATTTGTAAGATATATCATCTGTAACAGACCCATGTAAATCTTCATTAACGTTACCTGAAAACTTTTCAATATTGAATCCTGTGTGACAGGAATCACATTCCAAGAGAGTATCTTCTCCATTGACATCCTTGTATTGGAACTCTATGGAGTTGTCCCCTCCTATACTACCCGAGTCTGCTTTTGCTGCAACCACGGGGATTTTCAATTTTTTAAAAATGTTTTTATACTTAAGTTCCATAATATGGAAAAATCTATCTGCATCATTGGCATCATCATGAAAGGAATAACAATCACTCATGATAAACTCCTTTGTTCTTACCATTCCCAATCTTGGTCTTTTTTCCTTTCGAAATTTTTTAGAGTTTTGATAAAGGATAACAGGCAGGGATTTTTTATTACTAGTATTATTATGGGATTGATTTTGATAGAAATGTTTGAATAAAAATGTGATATCCTCTTCACAAGTTGGATTCAACAATCTCTCGCCGTTTTTGTCCTTGAATGTAAACACTTCATCCTGGTTGTCAGGGTATCTGTGAGTTTGCTTCCAGTAAGATACTGGCGAACTGTTGCACAGTTCTAATTTCTGTATGTTATAATTAGGATCATATTTTTGAAACTCTCTATCGATGATCTTTGATATATTCTCAATCACTCTTAACCCCAAAGGCAGATAATGGTAAAAACCAGCCTGTTGCATATGCACAAATCCATTGCTGACCAGTAAACTTATGTGGTCACTTGAATTGCTCTTATTATTGGAAGTGGACTTCTGTTTAGGTGATTTGTTATAGAAAAAATGATATGATCTTTGAGTTATTTTTAAGTTTGTTTTGAAGTCATGAAGACATCTCAATGAACATTTACTATTCATTTTTCCTTTGGTAATAAGTATTAATAGCTTTTCTTTTATTTATAAGTATGTATAATAAGAGGAGTAGAATAATTTTCTAAAAATTAAAATCTATATGGAATTTATGCATTTATTTTATTTTATAATTTTAAAAAAATAAAATAATAAAAATAAACTGTATTTACAAGGATATAATATATATTTTTTTTATCACAGTTTTAAGAATTAAAATAAACATATAGATACGAATATAAACAAATATATGGATAAATAGATAGCTAGAGAAAGACTAATTCGTACTAATGCAACATTTAATTCTATATATCTATTATCTAACAGGTATAGATTTATAATATTATCAAAATAACAAATAATGTATTTTTTATATAATAAAATATAGATATACGTTATGTTAAATTTAAAAAATTAAAAAAAATTGTATATGATTGATAGAATGTCGATATTGAAAATGTATAGTCATATATACTCCATTTATATATATATAAAGAAATAGATGAATCTATATATTAATCACTGGTGACAGCAATACATTCAATTTCTAGGTTAGCACCCAAGGGCAAAGCACCAACTTGAACACAAGATCTAGCAGGGACAACTTTCAAAACGGAGAAATGTTTGGCATAAGTTTCATTGAACTCTTGGAAATCCTTGATATCAGCAAGGAAGATGTTAACTTTGACAACATCTTCCAAGGTGGCTCCAGCGGCCTTCAAAATGTTCTTGATGTTGCCTATGGCTAATTCAGCCTGTTGTGTTATAGAGTATGAAGGCTTGGAGTAGAATTGACCATCGGCAGTCATTGGAATTTGACCTGATACATAGATTGTGGTGTCTCCCTTTGACTTAACAGCAGTGGAGTAAACGGCAGCAGACTTTGGTGCAGCAGAGGTAACAACGGCTTCTTTCATTATTATTATTTTATTTGTATCTTTGATTCTTTGGTTATTATATAGTTTATAATATTAAAGTCTGTTATCTTTTAATAACATATAATCTATTTTCTAATAATTGTTATGTTATATATATCTAATAAAATTAAGTTTTATCTTTTATTTGAGTGTTTAATAATTGATTTTGTTATTTTTTATATAAAAAAAAAATTAAATTATCACAATCTTTATAATAAGGATAAAAAGAGAAGTAAAGAAAAATATAATTATGATTTTTATAAAAAAAAATCGCGTAGGAATAAAACTATAATTGAAAAATAATAAATACTTTTTTAAAAAATATATATGTATTTAGAATTAAACAGACAATTTATAGTATATATAATGTTTTAATATCTTAAGAACTTTTTGAAAACAATGTTATCACTAACATCGCTGTATTCATAGCCTAAGTCATCCAAGAACTTTTGGAAGGTCATGTTTTCCTTTGGTGGCACTGAAACACCAACCAATACTTTACCGGTATCATCACCGTGGTTTCTATAATGGAATAGGGTTAAGTTCCATGAATGATTCATACCATTCAAGAACTTTGTCAAGGCACCTGGTCTTTCAGGGAAGTTGAAACTTATGATTCTTTCGTTTGGAATATTAACAGAGCCTCCAACTAAGTATCTACCATGAGACTTGGCTAGTTCGTTTTCTGAAATGTCAATGGCTTCAAATCCAATCTTGTTTAAGTCATGGATAACTTGTTTCAATTCAGTGTCTCTGTTGTTGCAGCTGAAACTGGTGTAGATACATGCCTTTGGTAATGTGGTAGATCCCTTTAAGTGGTGTTGTTGATGTTCATTGTATCTGTATGAGAATTCAGTAACTTGTCTTGGATGAAGGATGTTTTGCAATTTCTTAAATGATCCTGGAGTGTCTGGAATGGTGACCAATAAAAAGACTTCCTTACCTTCACCTAAAACGGCTCTTTCAGAGACAAATCTTAATCTATCAAAGTTCATGTTAGCACCAGACATGATTGGAATGTAAGTCTTGGAAGCATGAGTTTCATGGCTGTTTCTTTGTAAAAACTTCTTTAAACCTGCAACACCCAAGGCCCCTGAGGGTTCAACAATAGTTCTGGTGTCATCAAAGATATCCTTGATGGCAGCACATAGTTCATCAGTGTCAACTCTGATAACTTCATCGACAACATCTTGACAAATTCTAAAAGTTTCCTCACCTATGATTTTAACAGCAGTACCATCTGCAAACGGACCGACACTTTGTAATTCAGTTCTCTTTCCATTTAGCATAGAGGTGTATAAAGTTGGAGAGTCATAAGTTTCAACACCTATGATTTTGATATTAGGAGCGATTCTCTTTAAATAAGCACCAATACCTGCAATCAAACCACCACCACCAACTGGAACAAAAACGGCGCCAATGTTATTGGAGTTTTTAATTTGTCTTAATATTTCCATCGCAATAGTAGCTTGACCTGCAATAACATAAGGATGGTCGAATGGAGGGATGTTGATCAATTTCAATTCCTCACACATTCTAGCACATTCTTTTTTACACTCATCAAAGTCTTGACCATACAATACAACCCTTCCACCTAATCTGGAAACATTGCTATGTTTGATAGATGGAGTAGTGACAGGCATGACAATTGTGGCAGGAATGTTTAAAATTTTAGAGGAAAGAGCCACACCCTGAGCATGATTACCAGCTGAACAGGCAATAACACCAGGGATTTCACCTTTGTATTTTTCATGCAATTTGGAAATCATATTGTAAGCTCCCCTGATTTTGAATGAGAAAACAGGTTGTAAATCTTCTCTCTTTAAAAAGACTTTTGTATTAAGTTTTTGAGAGAGATTTATAGCCTCAGTTACAGGAGTCTCTTGGATGGCATCGTAGACATGTGATCTTAAAGTTAATCTAACATAATCAGGAGTATGTGTTTCAGGAAGTAGTTCATCCTTGTTTAAATCTTGGAATAAAGCTTTGTTGGATGCAGTTATAGGAGTTCCCTTTTGTTTATAAGAGCTTGTGAAATTTCTAGAACTTGATAAAATGACACTCACTTGAGATTTTGTACCTAAAAGAACTTGCTTATAGGCATTTATATTGTTAACAGATAGCATTACTTATCTATCTATCTATCTATCTTTATAAATATATGTATATGTATATATTGTAAATTGGTTTTTATTATTTTAATGAATTTGTTGATGTATCTTTTTTAATATTTATTATACTTATATTTATTGTTTTCTTAATAACATTAGTTAGTATATATTTTAATATAATAATAATAATACTCTATCTTGTAGTTATTTAAAATTTTATGTATTATACAACAGTTATATTCGTTATTATATTAATAATTAATAATTGACTCATCATGTTTAAAATAATAGAAGTAATTTTATTTTAAGTCGAACCATTTCTAATTTTTATATTCTTTAATACAAAAATTTTTCACTATTATAAATAAAAGAAGAAGAACAATAATAATAATGAAAATAAAAAAAAGTCATTGTAATGTTTATTATGGTCATGTGACTATGTTGTATTTTATATAGATATATTTATAAAAGTCATGTGATTGTATATAATATAGTCATGTGATACAACACTATCGTATTTTCTATTTACATACTAATATTATTCTTTTTTTTTTTTATATAACTAACAGAATAAGGAAATATACTAGTAAACAAATTCTATTACCCAATTGAAAAATAATAATTACTATAAACAAATAAATTAGAACTTTAATATGTTTGTTTATTATTTTTAACACCCTCTTTTACATATATCAACAAATATATTACTACTACTACTAGCATTATTATTATTATATATACATATATCACATATGTTATGATAAATTAATGAAATGAATAAATAATAGAAATAATATTAATAAAAACCAAGTAAGATAAATATAATAAGTATGTCTGTTAATGATAAGAATACATGGCTTAGTGGAAATGTATTCCCTACATACAATAAAAACGATGAAATAAAAACATCCCTTAGTAAACTTGATAGTCATTTGACTATGGATTCTAATACTCTAGATGAAATGGAATCAAGAGGTAGAAGTAGAGGTAGATCTAGGTCCATCTCAGAATCTGATTTTGTATCTCAACAATTAAACATTCCTAAAAATGATCAATTAAATAAAAAAAATAATACAGTTAATACTAATCTTATAAGTACCTTTTTGTTGGGTGCCTCTCAAGGGAAAAGATCCACTAGTTTATCCGCTACAAGAGATGGAAATGTTATGAATAGAAGAAGATTAAGTGATACATTTTCTAACAATGTTTCCAGTATAGGTCTTTTGAATTTTAATAATAATAATAATCCTGTAAGTAATGCCAATAAAGTGCATACCAAGAATCATACTAGTTTATATCAAAAACCACAACCTAATCTAAAGGATATCTTAGCCAATGCTTTAAGTTTAAATAAAACTTTATTAGCAACAGATACTTCCAAAAAGTCATTATCATCCCCACAAGTTAAAAAGTCATGTAACTCTATTAAAAAAAAAACAACAACAACAGTAATGAAAGAAAATCTGTCAAATATACCAACACCTACTTTAGATCAACAATCAACTTATGAAGAGAGTAATGTATTATTGAAATCTAATAAAAGCAATACACGAATAAGTTCTTCAGCCTCTACTAAAGTT
>JAJMDK010000280.1:0-43172 GCA_030573515.1 Hanseniaspora jakobsenii
TGATTATTATTTTGTTGATGATAACACTCAAAAAAAAAAAAAAAAAATAATTAAAAACTCTTCCCTAAAAAAAAATATCAAAGATTTAAAAAACTATATATTCACATATTACATTAACATTTTTGAAAAACAAGTTTCGATATCTAATACATCCTGATATTATTCATTTTCTTCTTTTTAAAACAAGTGTTGGTATGTTTAAAAAACAACAGTTTCAGTTCCTAAAATAATAACTTATTACAATATCAAAATAGCTTGATCTAAACCGACCATACTGCTGTAGACACCATACATATATATATATATAAATAAAAATAAAATTGCACTTGATACTGTCATTCTCCATATGAAAAAATGTCAAAAGATAAAGACTCATGCATGCTCTTAGGATACCTTTCGATAATCATACAGCTCTTTTTGGCTTTTGTAATACTTTCAGCTTTAGTATTGAAAAGACTAAAAGAACACCCGAAGAGGAAAATGCAGATATTTGTGTATGATGTGATAAAGCAATTATCTGGATCATTAGGAATTCATTTTATAAACTTGATGCTATCAATTTTATTAAGTGATGATTCAGAAACAACCGGACAATGTAAAAAAATTAAAAAAATAGTAGTTGCAAAGAGAGCACTGATGTATATGCTTAATGCAGCCAATAAAAATAACAACACACCATTAGACAATAATGATGATGATGAGGACAAATCACAATGTTCATGGTACTTTTTAAACCTTCTTTCAGATTGCACATTTGGAGTCTATATATTTTACTTCATTATAGATAGAGTAAACCATATTTTCAAAAATAAATTTAAATTCAAAAACCTTGAAAGTGGTAACTATTGGGATATTAAAGTAGAGAAAAAATCAGTAAATAGTCATAACTTTAAGCATGCAGGCGATAAATCAATATTGTCAATAAACGGGTCGCTTGTTTCAGATGTTGATATTTTGGATATGATTCCTAAAGAGCATCAAACAGGATACTCAATAACAATTAATGGACCAGAAATCAAAATCTTACTTGTTCAAACATGCGCCTTTTTGATATCTCTGATGATAATGAAACTTATAGTATCAATAGTCCTTGAACTCCCGGTTTTAGGAGACTTTTTGTTCCATGTAACTGATGAAATGTTGCTCTATCTCTCAAAGCTGTTTAGAAGTGCCGATATCTTTTTTGTCATGTTTGTAGCACCTTTGTGTTTGAATATATTCCAATACATATGCATTGATACAATCATCAAAATGAAACCTAACATCAAGCAACTGTTTGTTTCACTAGATGATGATGATGATGTAGAGGAAGATGCAAGTGAAAATGGCGAATGTGCTGATTACTCTACCGAAGGGTATAGATTTTTGATTGACAAACTCTCTTATAGTGATTTTGAACAAGATATTCCTCTGCTTATATAAATGAATTAAATACTTTATTACACGCGTTATACTGGTTAGATAATAAAATTTCATCTAAAATCTTATTTCCGATTTGTTAGTCACGTTTAGGAAGTTTCTTTTTTTTTTTTTTTTTAAATCTATTTTATCTACATAGAGATTGTATGTGGTCCTAAAGCGGAGTATTTACATCGTGATTTCTTTTAAATTCGAACTATATTTTTGTCTTCACAAATGCATGTTATTCACACTAATTCTCTCATCTACTCTATCGGGAGAAACATTTTGTAATCTTATCAAAAAGTCATTTATAACTTTAAACGACATTTTACTGATTCTTTTTTAAAATAAGAGATATTAAAAAAAAATCACCAACGAAAAACCCACTGGTGCTCTCTTTTGTTTGAAATTAACAGTAAAAAGAAATGTCTAGACCATCTACATACAAGCAAACTTCCAGAAAGGGGAAGAAAGCCTGGAGAAAGAATATTGATATCGAAGATATTGAAAAAAAAATCCAAGAACAAGCTGAAAATGAAGTCAACTACGGTGTAAAAAACGTTGACTCTATAAAAGATGAAAACCTTTTTGAGATTGATGACGAAGGGGACGAAAAATTAGCTAAGATTGTTAAAAAGACAAAACACGGCAAAGTCACCAAGTCTCAAGACATCCTTAACCAAATAGCTAAACACTCCAAAGTTCCATCATTAAATACTTACAACAAAAAGAACAAAGTGGATGGTAAAAAGGTACAAGGTGTTGACAAAAAGCAACTAAATAAATTACTGGCTCTAGCTGGGAGATCATTAAAAGGTGATGACAAATCGAATGCTCACTTTGAAAGAAAGGGTGGATTGATCAAGGGTTCAAAGAAAGATCTTTGGTCTGATGAGGGATCTAACAACACCTTGGATAATCCTTCCAACTCCTTTTTGAAATTGAAAGGAAATGACTTTGAAGCTAATCAAAACCTTCCAAAATCTCTGTTGAAGGATTCCCTTGTTTCATTTTCTAAGGCCACTGTAAAGCCTGTAACCACTCACATTGCTCCTATTCAAGTTTCTGCCATTGAAGACTCCACTCAAATGGATGCAAAGTCCTACAATCCAGATATGAAAAAGTGGCAAGAACTCTTTGATAAAGAATACTTAACCGAAAAGGAAAAACAAGATAAACAGAAGATGATTGATGAATACAAGATAAGAATTCAATTTTTAATGGAAACCATAGACGACAAGGAAATTGCTGATTCTAGTGATGATGAGGATGAAGATGAAGAAAATGAGGAAGAAGCTGAAGTTGATGGTGAAGACAAATACAAACTATCCATTAACCCTCCAGTACAAAACAACAAAAAAAACAGAACACAAAGAAACAAAGAAAGAAGACATAAAGAAAGATTGGCGCTTGAAAATGAAATTAAGGAAGTTAAAAACAAGCTAAAGGAAATGGAGAAGGTATTAACAACGGAAGAACAACAGTCAAAAGGTGAAGTAACCGAATCACAAGATTTAACTATCTTAGAGCTACCGTCAAATCTTGAAATAATTGAAAAGAGAGTTCAAAAAAAGAAAAGATTAGGTACTAAAACACAGATTATGGATCCATTATTGGAAATAAAGTTCAAGGATGAAATCTCAGGGTCTTTAAGAAAATTGAAACCTGAAGGGTCTCTTTTGTATGATAGTATGATCAAAATACAAAGTAAGGGTCTTGTTGAAACCAGAGGTATTTACAGAAAAGGTAAGAAGCCAAAGAGAAAGGTCACTGAGAAATGGACCTATAAAGACTTTAAATAAATTATCTTTATTTGCGAAACTTAACTGTTATATATTTAGGAACATGAATTAATTAGTTCGATGCTATTTTAAACTATTTAATATGGGTAGAAAATTTTAACTTTTTTTTTTTTAAACCATCAATATGTTAAAATCACGTTTATTATAAAATTGTAGGTATTTTTTTAATTTAACAATTTAATTTATTTGTATATGCATGTAAGGAAATGGTTTTAAAGATAGCATGTCAAAGAGTTTCACACTAATATATAAAAGTAGTGATATTCAAAAACCAATTCAATATCCAAGTACTAGTTTATAGTTGTAGTGATTCCAAAAAAAAAAATATTGGTTGAAACCATAAAAATAAATCGTAAGATATGATACTAGGATGTGGATGTGATATAGTTTTTATACCAAGAATAAAGCAGTTGTTTTTCAAACAATTAGAGAAAAATAATAACTTAAACAATATAAGCTTCAAAGTAGCCAAGAAGTTTATGCATCCTATAGAACTTGCAAATTTCGAAAAACTGTATAATAGGTCAGAATCGGATCAAAGTAAAGCTATACTCTTTTTTAGCAGTACCTGGTCAACAAAGGAGTCTTATTTTAAATCACTTTCGAATGAAGAACAATCCTCTTTGCCGTTTTTTAAGCATGCAAAGTCTTTTTATAAAAACAATGATAAGAAATCTTCACGGCCACTATTAGTTTTCGATAAAGAAAATCCTGAAATTGGTCATCATTTGAGTATATCCCATGATGGTGATTATGTAGCAAGCTATATTATTAGAGAAAAAATTTAGTATCAGCTTACTATTCAGATACAAAGATACTCTTATTTTGTTAACAAATTAAAATGTAGAAAGCAAAATTAACTCTCTTCTAATATAGAACAATACTTGCTTTATCAATGGATACAACGTGACATCAATTTCAATAACTGAAAATTTAAAACTATAGTATTTGGAAATCAGTTTTTTTTTTTTCAAGCCACATACTTTTTTATTTTTTTTATAAAAAAAAAAAAAAAAAATAGAAATAAAAGGAACAACATAATTTGGCTTGATAAAGCCCAAAAAGTTAACTCTACTTGAACATCTAGCACACAGCAAACAAGTAAAGGAAAATTTTTAATCATAAAACCGGAATACCCACACATATATTGTACTATTACTATTGATCTTGGTAGATGTCTAAAGTTCTATCTCTCACACAAAAACTGAAATTTCAGCTTCTTAAGAAGGAGTTATACAAACTTATAGAGAGAAATGAGAATAATCTTGTTTTTGATGATAAACTAGAACTGCTATTTAATGAAATTGTAGATGAGAAGGCTATTGCTCAACTTCTGGATGACAAGCTAGCTGGAGAGACACAACCACCTAAACAAAAGAGCTTTAATTGGAATGAGTACTTTGAAAAAGAACACAATAGCCCCTTGCGAAGAGCAGCAATTGACCAAAAAACTAATTATAAAGTTATGCAAGGAAATACTGCAAATTCGAAAACCCAGAGCACAGACGGTTTAGAACTAGAAAAGTACGATTACATGGTTTTTGATATTGTCACTGAAACGTCATGGAAGTTGAAAATAGTGGATTTCTCAAATCTCAAGATAATAAAAGAAAGCTCTATATTTTCAATAATAAATGCTAACGATTTCAGAGATCCGTTCCAAGTAATGAATAATATACATCAATATACAAACCCAACAGTTGAAAATGCCAAGCCATGGACTATTTTTGGCACAAATCAAAACACTCCAACTCAGATCATTCTCAGAAGACTGATGAACTAGGTTAAAACCGAATTTGTTATCGAAATAATAACAACAATCTATTGAAGGTGTTAAAATAATGTTGATTAAAGGGTTTCTATAAAATAAAAAAGAAAATTGTATATTAATTAAACCGGACTTATTAATTACTATGTAATAAAAATATATATGCGAAACATACTTAACATCCCTCATTTCATGTCTATATCCTTGGCTGATGCGTCACCAACCAATGTTCCATCTTTTTTAATTCTCATTTTTTTAACCTGGTTCAATGAACCAAATGATCCATTCCATTTTCTCAATGATTCAGTAGATGCTTCATTAGTTAAATCAGCTACAAGGAATCCATGTTGGAATTCTAAAAGCTCTGCCTTCTTTTTCTGTTCCAAAACCAATTGTTTGTTTGGGGTTGGTCTATTTTTTCTTTGGTTCTTCTTGAATTCATTAATTTCATCATCGTTTCTGTTGATAAACATTTCAATAAACTTAACAATATCTTCTTTACTAAACTTAAGATCATTCACTAAGCCTTCAGAATTAATTAATTCTTGTATAAAACTGTATCGAAGTAATTCAACTGTCTTGTTATCAGCATGCTGTCTTTTCTTCTTTTCTAATTGTTGATCTCTTAGGGTAGCTCTTTCTAGCTGTTGCAACTTTCTTCCTCTTGGATGAACTTTGTGCTTATTATTACCTATTGACTTTGTAACTTTGACTAATGACTTTCCTACTGGCATTCTTTATGTATTTATAATCTGGCGGGGATTTTTGATTTATTTGTTTTTTTCTTTTGCTTTATTGAAACTAATACAAACACACATGTTCATGTAAAAGAAGAAATCTTATAATGCTTTAGTGTATATACAGAGTAATATTGTTCACAATCATTATCTTTTTCCTTGTTTAAGTAACAGAAGCGTAGATATTTATAATTACCCTAAAAGGAAAGAGTGTTTTTATTATTATATCTTTTCTCCTCCTATTTTCAATGATTTATTATTATTTTTTTTTTTTGATCAACATTAACAAAAGAAAAAAAAAAGCAATTATAGATCACGTTTTAAATAGAAGGTAAAGCTTATCTGACCATCATAAAGAAACAGAAAAAAAAACAAAGATTAAACATGAAATCATGTCATTTGAGGTTATTCTTTTTGATAGTATATAGGACAGTCCTGTGAAATGCATTTTCTGAAATCTTCTCTTATATTCCAGCCTATGCAAGTTCTACAGACATTTTTAATAACATCACCATTAAATTGTTTTTTGAAGGCAACTCTCTCCCCTCTAAAGTACACATCGTTCTTTTTCATGCATTTAAAGCAGACTGTGCTGTTTGGCAAAACTCGAGTGATATGGCAGTTTTCACAATAGTTGATGGTTACATGTTTTAATGAAAGCACATTTATTCTTCGGTTTGTATATGCTGTTTTATAACTTGAAGAGAATTGATTTCGAACTTCTTCAAACCACGGAAAACAATCCGTTCCAACAAGATTAAATATTCTGTTAAGAGGAGGGATCAGATGTTTAATAATATAATACTCAATATCCAATTGCAATTTATCCTTTTTCTGGTTCTGCATAAAGTCATTTGGTGTCATTGCTTTCTCACGCAAAAGTGCGTTTTTGTTTTCCTTCCTTACTACAACGTATCTGACGGTTTGCTTATATTGGACTTCAGCCCTAGAATCTTCAGATAAAATCTCTTTAGATAAGTAAGCGGCTGGCGGAAGACTGTTTTCTCTTTTGTAATGACCCATTTTTACTTTTCTGGAAAAACATATATCTTGCACCAGATATTTTTCTTTGTATAGTTTTTGAAATTCATGAGTTATAAAATTCTGCAAAATGGATATATTGGCTGTGTCAAACAGAATCTTTATAGAAGCTTCCATAAGCTTCTGAAGTAGCGGAGTTCCGTCTCTCCGAATAATCTCCAACCCTTTAGCCTGAATAGTTGGGGTTTTCACATTTTCATTTTCATACATGTTCCCAACATATCTTTTTTTAGTGACCAGTATACATGGATGATACAGCTTTTCAAATTGCAACTTAATTGGCCGAGGGTTGTTTAAAGTTATTTGATTTGCCATTTCTTTTCCGTACTTAAACGCCTCCTCTTTTGTTTTTCCAGGAAAGAGAACAAATAACGAGTCCGTATCTGTGTAAACAACTTTTGCTCCCCACCTAGTTGAGTTGTTTATAAGATGAATGCTTTGCGTTAAAACTGTTCGACCCATTTCTACAACAGAGTCTGCAAGTTCCTGCATGGGCATTCTTCCTGAATGCGAAGCTGCAGTGTACCCATATGTCACATTCAATACAAACTTTAGAGCTAGTTGCATGCTTTCCAAATCTCTTAAAAGAGTATCGTATTGACTAGAAAATTTGGATATCTTTATATACCTCATGGTGTCTTTTATCATAACACGGGTCTCTAAAAGATTTGCCAGCATCTTCCCCAAAATGCCTTTTCTTTTATTCTGTTTGACAAATAGTGAACCGTTAGTCGTAAATAATATGTTTTCCATTCCTATGTGTTCTAATGTCCCGGGAATGTAAGAAAAGTTTTTATCAGCACCAAGCATTTTTGCATCTTTCAAAAGCAAATTGGTGTCGCCTATTATGCTGGAGTAACACAGATTAAAGGCTATTATAATGGATGGATATAATGATTGAAAATCTAAAACAACTAGTGGATCCGTATACATTTGTGAGTCAGGCTCCATTATTAAGGCTATGGATTCCATCGGTTTTTGTGTTCTCACGTTTTTTCGGCTAGGAGAGTACATCACATAATCTTCTCTTCTGCATATCCGAGCCAACAATGACTCTACTTTAAACTGAGAACCTCTGTATATCACAGAGTAAAAATCAACACCTGTCATTCTAGCTTGTTCAGACATCTTCTCAAATATTGATAAACTCTTGACAAGTTCAATGCTTATCTGAAGTTTGGTCGCCGTATAGTTTATAATATTTTTAAAATCCTGTTGCAGCCATTTGAGGTAAAGGTGGTCAGTAGAGAACTTTGGTATTCTTTTATGAAGAACGTGGTAGGCAAAGTTTTCCAATGTGAAACTTTCAATTTTAGTTTCACTTTTTAATATCCTCCATAAGTTGATCATATGCCTTCCAGTGATTCTAATAGAGGACGCATGTGTATAACCCCATGAATCTCTCATGTTGCTGATTTGAATATCATCAACTCTTGATAGTTTAGATAGCACATCTATATCTAAAAACTGTCCTCTATTTATTAGATAGCCCCAGGAGTCTAAGTGAACCTCATATCCTATGAGGATATCGGGATCAATAATCGAAACTAACCTTGAAAAGCTTTCTATCATCATTTCTTCTTTGTTGAAAAAAACAATTTCGAAGGAATCTTTTATATCTTTATTGACAATATCATTACAAAATTTCGTTTTCCAAATTTCAACATCTTCGCATTCATTATCAATTAACGTGAAAAATCCCTTTCTATGAGCTAAATGACCTATATCACCATCCTCAAACGACCACGCCATGATAAGAATGCCATTATTTTCAGGATCGGGTAAAGTTCCATCATTATTTGAAGCTGTGACTATTTCCAAAAAACAACTTGAAAGTGGCAAACTCAGCCCATTGTTTTTCTTTGAGTGTAAAGATATTAAGCTTTTCATCAATCGATGTTTATATTTCCATGATTTGGGCATAAAATTCTGAGTCATTGATTCGAAAAAAGAGCCATGCATCATAATATTTTTTCCTTTATCATTCTCTGTATCTATTACTTTATCTTTTATTCCGTCAGATTTATCTTTGTAATATTCATAAACTTCGTTAAATGAAGGTGGCTTTTGGATATACTCAAGGGTTCCTCCTTTTTTGTATTTACATGAGGTGTTTGATGATAAAATCTGATTTTTAAATCTCAGCTTAGGTTTGATTTCAGGATCAATGCATTTTACCAACTCACTTTTTTCGTTAGTGTATTTTCCGGTTTTAAATTTCAGGTACTCTTCTTTATCGGTGTAAAATGGTTCATCGTACTCGTGTTTTTTCAATCCCATCTCTTCCATTAAAGCCTCAATGTTGTTATATGATATAGAAGAAATGTCATTTACATCAAGTTTTTTGTTTTCATTTTCTGTAACTGACGTCAGTTTAACTTTTTTGTTTTTAAAACTGTAATCTTTTTCTTTTATACTGTCATTATACTCTTGTCTTTTAAATCGTATTTTAATATTCGATTCTACAAGTGTTGGTATGTTCTTTAATGATGTTTCAATAGTAGGTCTTTTATAGCTAGATATTTTGTCCTTTTTTAATAACTCATTGAAAGTTTTTTGAATTAAATCATGCTTTTCATTTTCAAACTCAGGAGATCTACTGTCTGCTGTTTGAGATTGAGTGCTTCTGTATAAGTCAAGTCCAATATTTCTTCTAATTTCATTTAAGCTATTCCATAGGTCATTAGTGGATGAAATGGCGTCTTTGGGATCATTTGGATTAATTGGTTTTGTAAACTCCTGAGTGTTTATTATGTCCTTAGCATACATATCAATTTCTAACAGACTTTTACCCATTCTTTTGCGGCTATTATAATTAAATTGTGAGGCAATTTTCAAAAATTCTTCATCTTCAAAGACTTCGCCTGCATACTCGTTAAAAATGGGGAGTCTATATTCAAATTGTCGTATTTTTACCCATGAACAACCAAACAAGTTGTTATCAATACAAAATTGTAAAAAATAAGGAAGATGCGCCTCTAGTATTTTTACATAAGTCGTCTTAATTTGTGAATCTAAAAAACCAAAGACTGAAGAAACATTTTCCGATGTCTCCAGTAGCGTTATCAATCTATTTTTACATGAAGGATTCAGTAGGTATACTTTGTAGAATAGCTCATATTCTTCATTATATCCGTAAAATTCAATCCCTTTTATTATTTCCACCTTATGAATGTAATATAAGATATTTTCCTTAAATTCAGACGGCTTATTTATCTTGGTTGATTTTGATGAGCCCTTTTTTTGTCTCGTTTTTTTCCTATTATCCGTTTTGAATTCATCAATAACCATAGCATCTAAGTCAACATCATCAGCATGATCCCCTATGTCGTCATCGTCCGGCGTTGTCCCTTTCTTTGTATAGAATTCCTTGAGTAAGTTCTCCAATTTTTCATGAACTAGTGGGCACTCATTTGATTTTATATCTGATAAGCAGCTTCTTTTGATCAATATATAAGGGAAAGCATTGTGAATATGAACTAGAATGTTGCTGCCTGTGTCTGTTCTTCCGTATAGTCTAATTACAGGGACTTTGTCATGCTTTTTGTCAAATGCACTGATAAGATAGTGGTCAAATGAATTAATTTGAACACTCAATTTAGGTCTCTCCGAGAACTGCTCATGAAGGGAGTCAAGTTTTATCTCCTCCATATTCTAAATAATTACACTTGTGTTTTTTTTAAACAAAATCTGTGAGTTTGAATTTATAAAATTTGTCGTTTCAATAGTACCATTTGGCTTTGTATTATTTGAAGAGATTTTCTACTTTATTTTTTCATTAAAATGAGCAGATTAATAATATCGAATTCAGCTTTTAATTAATTACTTATTGTAATAGTTTGATTGTTAAGTGCCTGTGAGACCATTGTGGGTAAAATTTGTCCACGTTATTACATTCACTCATCTCTTTTAACCTTAAAATATAGAAAAAAAACGGGTTACATTTCACGTGATTAGCTTTTATTACTGGAGATGCAAAAATATCAACAAGCAAACAACAAGTAGGAGTTAAACTTTTTCGGTACTAAAACTAAAAATTTTTTTTAACAAGTTGATGTATCAAGTAGGTGATATATATTTTTAGAAAAAAATAACACCGATTTTTAAAATAAAAATATTTTGTATATATATATTTTATAACAATATTGACTTCCTTTGATTATATAAACAACACTAGATTGTAATTTTTAAAATTTTTGATAAAGATCTGCTCTTTCTAAAGGTTGATACCTTTTTTTCTTATGTAAATGAAAAGAAACATTTCTTATACACAGATGAACAGAAGAAAGTAGTAGAAAACCAAATAAAACCATGTCATTATATAAAGTTATTACCCCTGAAGCTTACAAAAATTTACTAAAAACCTCTAAAGCAAGAGTTGTTGCCGTTGATGCTTCATGGCACATGCCAAACACAGGAAGAAGTGGGTTGAAAGAGTACTTAGAAGGACCAAGATTACCAAACTCCATTTATTTTGATATTGATGATGTAAAGGATTTTTCTTCCAGTTATCCACACATGTTACCAGACTTGGAAACCTACAACCTTAAGCTTTCTGCTCTAGGATTAAAACCAGAAGATACATTAGTTGTCTATGATAAAATTGGTAACTTCTCATCTCCTAGAGCAGCTTGGACATTTACAACCATGGGCCATTTGGGTGATGTTTTCCTATTAAACAACTACAATACCTATGTAAAACTATCTCAAGAAGGAGAAGGGTCTGAATACAAGCTAGAAAAAGGTGAAATTCAAAAGGCTTCTACCTTTGAAAAATCCGAATACAAAGTTTCAAAAACCAACATTGATGATCAAGTTTTATCCTTTGAACAAGTCAAGGCCTTTGTTGACGAAGGAAGAATTGAAAAAGAGTTCAATTTCTTTGATGCTAGAAGCTTAGAAAGATATCAAGGTAAAGCATCTGAACCTAGAGCTGGTCTAACTTCTGGACATGTTCCTGGAGTTCAGCCATTGCCATTTGTTTCTTTATTGGATCCAGAAACTAAAGGTTTTTTGAGTAAAGAGGAATTGAAAAACGCTATATTGAAGTCCTTTGAGGAAAATAACGTCAAATTTGATCCAAAAAAACCAACATTCACTATGTGTGGTACTGGTGTAACTGGTTGTATTATCAAAACCGCATTAGAGGAGTCTGGATTAGTGGAAAGCAGTAAGTTATACGATGGTTCATGGACTGAATGGGCTTTGAGATTACAAGATGACCCTAAGTACATTAGTAAAGAATAGTTTTCCTATATGTATATTAATCTTTAATGTTTTATATCAAATAAAGTAACTAATTAATTAGGTAAAGAGATTTTTGTAGTAATTAATTGCATTTTAGCAAACATAGTTTAGTGAGATTCCAAAAACATCTTTATCTTAGTCACGTGTATAGAATGTTTAAAATAATCGGAGAGAAAAATAGGAAAGGGGTATTATTCGTATATATATTTGTGTTATGCGTCAAGACTCATTAAAGATTTGCTTTGAAATAAGAGATATGAATAGAAATTGTGCTACTAAATAGGAAGTCTATAAATGACAATTAATCCTATTTGAATTATTTCTATCAATATCTTTCTCTTTAGTCACATAACACATTTGCTTATATATTATGGTTACGTCTTTTTCTGTTTTTTTTTATCTTCTTTTTATACCTTATGATAAATTTTATTCTATTTTTTTTTTTCTTCTTCTTCTTTTTTAAACTCTCGGATAAAATGGTGAAAATACATATAGTAGTAATAACTATTTATTTTATATATATTTGCAGTTATAAAATAAGAACCCGAGTTTTTTTTTTTTTTTAAATAATTTAATAGGAAATAAGAAAAATGAATTAATTATCCTTCAGATAGTTATTCGTATTAAATATAAATATATTTAACATTGTTAATTAGTGAACTTGTTTGTTGAGGTATAAATCATATTAAAACAAGTGTCTTTTTTTATATAAAGTATCTGTTCAATTTTATAGAAGTATATCTTCATTAATGGTGTGTGTGTGTGTTTAACAAATGTGGGCTTAAATTCACTTTCTTTGGAGCTACTCCGCTAATTACATAATTATTATTACGTGTATATTTCTTATAATAATAATAATTTTTTTTTTTTATAAAAGAAGTTATCTCTCAATATGTAAAAAAAAAATAATAATAATGAATTTGACTAAAGTAAAATTATGAAATTTTTAATAGAGTGTGTGAGAAAAAAAAGGGAATATGTTATAAAAATATTAAAAAAAAAAAAAATAACTACTGAGTAGTAAAGTTGCAATTTTTTATTACTACCACTGCTTCAATTTAATATCTCTCATTTTCAACAAAATAATAACCTCTATGGTTCAAATACATTAAAAATATTTTAATTTCATTTATTAATTTTAAAATTTTCAAATTTGAACAAAGATTACTCTTAGATTGTTTATATTTATTAAAATAGGTCATAGTAGAGAAATACCAAAACAAACAAAAAAATAAACAAATAAAAAAAGCCAAACTCCCCCTAAAATATAGATATCTTTAGCTTCTTCTTATTCTAACACGACTTTGGAAATCTACTTTGGTTTATCTTTTTTTTTTTTAATATATATATAGTATCAAGTTATATCAGTGCAAAACAAAAGCTAATCAATACAAAATATACACGAAAATGTCAGAGACTGTAGCAACTGATGCCGGTGTTACCACTGATGTAGGTAACTTCACATGGACTAAATTCATCAAAAACATTGCCACATTCAAAGGTGACTTATCAGCATTGACTGCTCCTCCTTTTATTCTATCCCCAGTGAGTTTAACTGAGTTTTCTCAGTACTGGTCTGAACATCCAGATTTATTATTGAAAACCTCCAGTCTTGAGTTTGAACCTGTATTTGAAGGTGTTGAAACAGACCCACAATTGAATCAATTCATGAATGTTGTAAGATGGTTTGTTTCCACTTTGAAGTCTCAGTACTGTTCCAGAAACGAAACTATGGGGTCTGAAAAGAAACCATTGAATCCATTTTTGGGAGAAGTCTTTGTCGGCAAATGGGCACACGAAGATGATCCAGCAAGCGGTGAAACCATATGTTTAAGTGAACAAGTATCCCACCATCCTCCAGTTACAGCTTACAGTATAATCAATGACAAAAACTCCATTCATCTCCATGGTTATAACATGGCCAAACCAACTTTCTCCTCCACTTTGCTTTCTGTAAAGCAATTCGGACATGGTTTATTAACTGTAGGATCCAATGAATATTTGATTACAGTTCCATCTTTGCATATTGAAGGGTTGATTGCAGCCTCCCCATATGTTGAGTTGGATGGTAAATCTTATATCCAAGGATCTTTTGGTCATTTTGCAGTCTTTGAATTCTTTGGTAAAGGTTGGATGAGTGGAAAGAAGAACTCATTCAAATGTAAAATTTACAGCTCCAAGATGGACTATGACAGCGATGCCAAACCTATATATGCCATTTCTGGTCAATGGTCTGGAAAATCGCAAATCTACGCAGGTGAAGATGAAAAGAAAAAGAAGAATCCACAAGAGTTCTATGACGGTAACAGAACCCCAGCTGAACACCTGAAGGTAAAGCCAATTGAAGAACAACACGAGTTAGAAAGCAGACGTGCTTGGAAGGACGTTGCTGCTGCAATCAAGGAGGGAGATTTCAACAAAATCCATCAAACTAAGTCCACCTTAGAAGTAGCGCAAAGAGAATTGCGTAAGAAAGAAGAAGAGTCAGGAATACCATGGGAAACTAGATGGTTTGATTTAGTTCCAGCTGAAGAAGACACTGCCTCTGGATTCATGAAACTAGCCACATTAGCACAACTCTCTCTGGAAGATGTTCCTAGTGGTACTCTTGCCGGTTCAAAGGATGAAAACAAATGGTTAGACAAAAACAAACCTGCCCAACACTGGAGATTTAATAGACAAAAATGGGATGATGAAACGGAAATAGTTTTATAATTTTATTTCAATGAAATTGTTTTCTTCTCTTTCTTTTTACCCTATATATATAATGATAACAGTATTTTTTTTCATCTCTATATTTCCTAATTTTCTTCTTTACAATGAATCTTACAGCGAAAAGGCAGAGAGTCGGAAGTGAACTCAAGTGATGACCTCGATCATAACATTGCCAAATATTTTTTTTTCCTTTTTACATTAAAATTAACTATTTATGTTGTTAAAAGGTAAATGTTAGCTTAAAGTTTTTTAAACAACTTATTCTAGTGAACTGATTACAAAGAAAAGGTTCTTTTAAAGTAGTTAATATAACCTGTTTGTATTAACATAACAGTTCAAGCAGAGTTACACCTGTATGAAAAATAATATAAAAATAAAAGTTATCACGACACACACTTATGAGAAAAAAAAAGAAAACAATTTATAATATAAATATTTAAATTCTGCACGTGATGCATTCCGGGTTTAATAATTTTAATAAACGTGTGGTGAAATAGGGGTCCTTTTTGGCAAGAAAAAAAAATACAATTTAGATAAGCCTGTCGATAAGTAGAAATCAAACAAAACCCATAATGGGTTGTTGTTTTTTTTTTAAATAACTTTTTGTTTCTGTAATATGCATCTACCAAATAAAATCAAATGATATAGTTTGCATACAACGGTTGCTAATTTAGTTCTTTTTTTTTAAACTTTTGTCATATGAGATTGTATGAGAAACAGACTATTCTTCTTTTGCTAAGATATTGATTTCTATATGACTTGTAACTGACACTTTAAAAATAAGTCTCTGGGGCTCTTCATTTACAAAAAAAGGATCTCTGATTTAATCTAAGTAAAATATATTTGACTCTGGATAATTTTTCAATAAAACTTGTGTTTTTGCTTAAATTACCTATTTGTACTAAAAAAGAAACATATAAAGCTATTGATTTTATTATCAAACATGGCTTTAATTGACTAAAATGAAAATATACACTTAAATAGATAATTCAGATAAACTATAGTATAAACCATGTAAATCAGACGGTTATCAAATTCTATTACGAACAAAGTATTAAATTATATCGTCTTTTACACATCTTGTTTATAAATTGATAAAACATAAAAATTTATACACACCTACATTTTTACAAATTAAAAAAATTCGTTCTCCATTAGAATTTATAAAATATCCATATGTTCTTCTGTTTCTAAAAAAAATAAATCCATCATTGCATTTTGTTTATTTTTGTTTTGAGGTAACGTTTTCTCATTCATAACTATGTGTGTACGTGTGTTAATAAAGATTTGTTTACTACCTCTCAAAAAACACTAACAAATAACTGCATATATAGGAATAATAAAATATAGTTTTTATTGTTAGGTTTTCTCTAAGTATATAAAAAAACTGTCAGAGATTAAGTTTAATTATATTGCATCTAAGTACAATAGATCTGACCGTTTAGTGTCTCGGGATTCGAAAACAAAGAAAAAAAAATTTCTCTTGAAAAATTTTTTTTTATTTAATCAAAAGAGTTATACAACAACAAAAGGAATAGTAATATAGAGGTTAAATTAGTTTTTCCGTGCAGATCGACTAAGAAAATATAGGATATTATTTCTCCTTTGGGGATCCAGATTTTTTATTTAAATTTAGTAACGTTGATATTTACGTAGATACTAAAGTCTAGAACATATGATCAGAATGTCATATGTAAATCAAATATTATTTGATATATCTAATTAAAAGCCTTATATAAAAAGGACATGTAGGTTACCGTTTTTAAAGGATGTTATTTTTAATTTTATTTTTTTAAAGAAAATCTTTAATTAAAGTGTTATGAACCCTTATTTTTCCCTAATATATTTTGGCAACGTAATCAGTACGTTACAGTATTTTTTTATCCTGTCAATAAATATAGCTATTTAAACTGTTTACATATAAGCGCTATATATCTTTAATTAATAAAGCATATTAATAAAAACCATTCGAATTAACACATACAACTGAATCATTAAACCCTCTGTAACTTAAGAATAAAAAAATACAAACTTTACACTCATTTGTAACTTTTTACTAACTCACTAAAAAAAAACAAAAAAAAAATTGAAATAAACATGCAATTCCAATTTTTACTAACTATAGTCTCTCTTTTCGCCACATTTTTGCAAATTTCATCTGCTCAATACTTTAACAACACTGATCTAACCACCACTTTAACATCAAAAGTCACAATGTATGTGACTTTAGGTGCTGAAACTTACACAGTTGTTAAGAACCCAAAGAGTATATTGTACAACAACAATAACACTAGTACCTATGGAAACGATACTTTTTCTACTGGTGGAATGACTGGTATTTACCCATCAAACTTACCAACAACCACGCTATTTGGATATTTCAACTCTACAGTGGTTTAATGTTAATAAAATAAATAAAAAGAACAAAGAAAAAAAAATGATACATATTAAATTAAAAAACTTAAACAGAACATTAGATACCCTTCATTTTCATTGCCTGTATAAATACAAGCAAATATTGATTAACAAATTACTTTATACATATATGTAGCTTTCTTTTTTTTTAATTTATTTTTCATAATGAACTTGCCAAATTCTCATCAATTTACATATACAACGAATATTGATGTTTTTTTTCATATCAAGATCTAGTATGTTATCACCAGTATATTACGCGTTTTAATGGTTTTTAATATCTTTTTTTTTTTCAACTACTGCGTTTATATGCTAACTGTTAAAAGTGAATGTAAACATTTATAAGTCTCAATAAAAGTATCTTAGTGTACGTTTTATCTCAATAAAAGACAGCATTATACTTTTTTTTTATTAAGGATGTTAATTAGAGAAATAAATTTTTTTTTTTTTATTACATCAATTTTTATAAAAACACATCCAATTAGACTTAGGCTCATTTGAATAAATTAAAGCTCATTTAATTAATACGAGAATATGTTAAATTAGTAGTAGGAGACGTGAAATATGCATACATAAATATGTTTAATCACGTGTAAACTTTATGAAATAAATAACAACAGGTGGCTTGTTTTCTAGATAAGCTATGATTTAAAAACTTGAGGATTTATTTTTTTGTTTTACGGATAAATGTAGTAATTTACATATTATTTTTTACTCCGATCTATATTTTTGTTTTCTAATAATAAGAGATTATCGGATATAAAAACGTAACAACCAATAACGAATAAAAAGATAAAAGACACACATCACAATATATCTAGAACAACCTATAGACAATTAATAGAATATTTAGAAAAACAACAAAAAAAATATTCTATTTCTTTTTTTGAAAGCACAACTATTCGTTGACCATGAATTAAACAAAACACATCTTTCATAACTGATTCGGATTATACTTTGGAACCACTGTGAAAGAATGCTTCGCGAATAGTGCCATCGTCGTCATCTTATTCTTCTTCATCATAAAGTGGAATATATTTGGGAAACTTGAAAGATGTTTGGTACTTGTTTTTGCCAGCTCCCTTTCTTCTAGAATGACCTGTCTTGTTTTGTGAAATAGATTTATTTCTGTTGCTTATAGAAACAGTATTTTTATGTACTGAGTTGGGAGTTTGTGTTATAGGATGCATGCTAATCTTTTTGTTGGAAGATTTTCTGTTTTGGTTTTTAAAATTTCGACCCCTTTTTCCATTTCCTATATTTGACTTTCCACTTTCCAAATTATTGTTAAAAGATGGAACTATTTGCAAAGTGTGAGGAATATGATACCTATAATAAGATTCTCTCCTCAAATTGAAATTAATACTCTCAGGTTTGTTTGCTATATGCTCCTTTCCATAAAGAGTAGAGAATTCAATTGTAGAAGCAAAAACAGGAATTAACAAACCAACATTTTTCTTACTAATTAATTTCTTAATTTTAGGAGATACTTTCCTCTCTTTAAAATATATAATGATATCATTGTACACAGCTTGTGAAATTGTAAATGTTGATTGGTTACCCGTTGCTTTCTTCCAATTTGATAATATAATGTAAGCAGCAATAATGTCTCCACAATCAAACAATTGAATATAGTTCATTTTTACATATCTCATAAATTCTTCAACTGGAAATATTTGATCCCAAAATAACAATATTTGAACTAAAACATTTTCAATGTATATATACACCTTAGCTTCTTTTGGAATCTTACATTGTGGATATGATTGAAATAAACAATCAACAAAGGATTTCAAGTCACTAGCAACAGTGACATTTAAAGGGGATTGAATTAGGTGTTTTAACATTATTGGACTAACAAAATAACGATTACCAGTGTTATCTAATATCGAGAAAATTCTCATAATAACATTAGCAGCTTGGTTAGCAGTGTTGACTGGTTCCAACTTCGGCATTAAATTCATATAAATTTCATGTCTCTTTTTTAAAGTTTCATAATTACTGATACTTGAGTCGCCTAAAATTGTAATACTACCACTGCCAGCATATGTTTATTGATACAGAGAATGATTTTCTAACATACGAATCACTGGAATTGCAGGGTCTTGATTTGCTGTTGAAACATGATCAGCACTGAAATCTTCTTCATTAGCCAAATCTACTAATTCATTCAAAATACCCTGTGGATCTTTCTGATTGACATCAGATAGCTTTGATCCTTCACTTTTAGGATCATCTACATTAACATCTAATGTTGATACACCAGAATTAGTAGGTAAATTAGTAGATTTACACTGATCTAACAAATTTCTTACTTTTGATGTAATGTCTGCCTTCTTTGAATCAACTAAATAAGGTACTGTCTTTAACATATATTCAACAATTACTTCACAATTATTGTTGTCAGATTTAGTTGTATCGGCTGAAGCGTCCTTATTA
Source organism: Hanseniaspora jakobsenii (assembly GCA_030573515.1). Classification (NCBI taxonomy): domain Eukaryota; kingdom Fungi; phylum Ascomycota; class Saccharomycetes; order Saccharomycodales; family Saccharomycodaceae; genus Hanseniaspora; species Hanseniaspora jakobsenii. The sequence continues at coordinate 19,566 of JAJMDK010000280.1, forward strand.
GCAGCAGCAGGGGAATTAACCTCAGAATCAGAAGCAATTAAAATAGCATCCTGTTCGTGTTTAATTTCACCAGAGCTATGATTATAAGAACCATTATGCGAGATTTCATTAACTATATTTGATCTTGTAGAAGCCATGATTTACTAATTGAGAAGAAAATAAATATATACATTTTTTGCAATAGAAAAAAATTGGTTACGTAATATATTACCAATAATGTGCTTTAGTTATGTCCAGTCACAATAACACTGATATTTCCTTTTTTGATTTTAGGTATCTATATTACTGTTCTTTAATTAGAATTGAATGAACTTATTTAAAGTTTAGCTAGCTAGTTTAACCAATTATCAGATTAAATCTTCTACAATATAAGATCAATATAAATAACTCTTAAAATAGAACTATAATCTATTATATTATGAAGATAGATATATTAGTACCTCAATTTATATTCCTCTGTAGTCGTAAAAAACCCCCCTTTTTTAAAGTGGAATTTGTGCTATAACTTTTACTTTTGATAACATTGGAATGTAAGTATCCACAGCACGTGAGTTTCTTGGTTACATTTATTTTCTTTTTATGTATAAAAATCTTTAAATAGATAAAAACAATATATGGCGCTAAATATTTTTTCAATGAATGAAAAACAACAAATGTGTGTTCTTATCTCAATATATTGAAAAGAAGTCACAATCTAAAAAGAGATGCGAAAGCAAAAGTTTTCTCAAATTTGTTTTATTGTTAATTGAACCGTTAGTAATAAAAAAACACACACACACATCCAAATGACAACTTTCTGAAAGTGTTTTTCCAACTTACATACCGAATGTATCATTACAAAAGCATATAAGGTAACATCTAATAGATAAAAAAATAAATAAATAAATAAAAGAGTAGAATGGTGATCCACTTTACACTAATATAATAGCACAGATAATAAAAAAGGAAAATACTTCAACATAATTTCTAGAACGCATATATAGACATAGAATAATTGGTTAGCTTGAATGAAAACACTTAATGAGAAAGATGCAAATATTATAACAGCACTGTATTATATACCAGATTTAGATACTTTAATATACAATCTACTTGTCACACTTTTATCACATAGAGAAGATAGCAATCAAAAGACAGATATACAACTGGTTGTTAAGGCTGATGTGAAGAGTCAAAATGTTGAACTACAAATTAAGAGCAATCAAACTGAATGGACTCCAGACAGTTTAAGAGATGTTTTTATGCAAAAGAATAACAACATCATATCCTTTTTCACTCATCTTCGAAACATTTGCGAAGAAACAAAAATTATTTCCACCCCTGGTGGGTACAGAAGTTCATGGTTAGTAGACACAATGGGTGACTTAAAAAGGTATAGTGAAGGTATGCATAATAACGGTTTGGAAATAAGTTTAAATAATGTATTTTATAACGCACCTGTGAGAAAGAGAGTTATACTGAAGGATCTCAGTTTAAAATCTCAAGATAAATTCAAGGATATTATTTTTTCCCTATTACTTAATCACGAAAACTGTATTCTTGCTGCAAAAGTAACCATCCAAGATATCAAAGAGTATAGTTATAAGATTGAAGTAGCCAACACGGAATGCTACAGTGCCAATATAAATATGAACCAGATAGAATTTTTAAGACATAACTTTGAGCAGATATATCTTAATAAAAGGAGATTGGAACTTCTGCAACTTAAGAAGATAAAGGTCACTCATAAGAAATATACAATAAACGGTTTTGTTTCTCTGAGGGGTTATCAAAGCAAAAACTATCAGCTGTTTTTCTTTAATGGAAAACAACTGATTCTTCCTTCAAAATTTTTGCAAGATATAAATAAAACCTTTTCAAGTAGAAGTGGATACAGTAGTGCTCAATTTACAACTAAAACAGTGGGAAATAACCAAAGGACATTTCCTATAATAGTTTTGACTATAAACTGTAAAGATAAAGAAACGATAGCAAATGATTTGCAAATACCAGAGAACAAATATTCTAGTTTTGTTAGCCTTAAATCAGACTCATATTCTCAATTATTGCTAGTTATACTTAAAAAAGCCTTGGAATCTTTTTTAAGCAGGAGCCTTGTGGACAAATCTATAAATGTAAAATTAAAAGAGTCTAACAGGGCTCTTGGGCACCTTTCCACTGAACAGGTTGCTTCTCCCTTTAAAGAACTATTGAGATATGGAAATATGAAATCCACTCAAAACGAGGTTTTAGAGACGATATTCATACCTGAAGTGGCACAAACAGATGTTTGGAAGCGTTGTACGAATGATTTGAGCCATTTGAGAAAGAAAATGAAGCTTTCTTATAGTCTATCTCAGCCATTGATACCCACGACTGAAAGCTTATTTTGCCGTTGTAAATCTGATATTGGCATCAAAGATAATGATCGAGTGACAGGATTTTTTCAGAAGGAGCAAGAAACGGTAATGTTTTCAAGTCTCTCTTCTAAGGATGTATCCAGCTGTGAGTTTATAGAGCAAATATCAAACAAATTTTTGTTAACAAACCTAGGCTCTAATTTAGTACTGTTTGATCAGCATGCAGTTGACGAACGAATAAAGCTTGAAGGCTTTTTGAAATTGTTTATAAATAGCATATTGAGTCATAGTATGGAATGCTTTGATGTGGAAGAACCGGCTTTAGTGCTAGATAACTTGAGTGAAAAGGAAGTATCTATGATGATTACTTACAAGGACACTTTGTCTCTTCTGGGCATTTCGATTGAACTAAAAGCATCCTTTTCTGCTGAAATATTGACTCTTCCCATATCTCTTAGAGAAAAATCTCAAGACAAATCTTTTATATTTAATGGAATAATGACCTATCTCTGGGAACTTGATTCCAAGGAGAAAAGTCCAATAAAAAAAAAGACTATGTCTACTGCAAACAAAACTTCTGAAAATTGGTGGCCGGATGTAGTCAATGTGCCTACAATTTTCATGGATATTTTTGCATCTATGGCATGCAGGCAGTCAATCATGTTTGGGCATAGCTTGACAAGCGAGGAGAGTCAGAAACTCATACGGAATTTAAGTCATTGTAAACAGCCTTTTTACTGTGCACATGGAAGACCGTCATTGTACCCGATCTCGGTTGATGCATTTGAGCATTTAAAAATGAATGATGACTATTTGCTTTGAATCTTTATATATATATATATATATATATGCATGCGTGTATATATAGCAATAAATAACACACTTTCAATTGAAACTAATATATCATGCCATCTAGCAGATGTACTAACCTTTGATTTTTGTAAGGGAGTGATGATAAATTCAAGCTCTCTACAACTTGCATATATTCTTTCTTTGTAAGCAAATTACAGTCATACTTGTATTTGTTATAGGCAATCTCTATCAAAAGCACCTTGTAAGGATCAATATTTGCAAACTCCGTGTTTTTTAATAATCGCTTATCGGCTATTTCTAACATTTGTGTTAAATTGCTGTTGTTGTTAAATAAGATATCTAGGTAAAGTAAATTATACTCAAATCGCCAATAAAAATCGTCCTTATCAATCTTATCCTCTAGCAAATTCTCAATTGTCGTTAGAGCCATTGACAGATTATTATTTAAGACCATGTTCCTTATAATTATGTAATTTAAGATGTGTTCAATTCCGTCTATTGTACTTTCAGCATTAAGCTTCAAAATCTTTACCACTTCCAAATCATTTTCATTTAGCACCGTCTTATCAAGAGCCACGTTGGTGAATAGCATTTCCATACTCTGTGTGAAATTATCTAAATTTTCATGTTTCCGGCTAATCTCAAACATAAAATCAATGCATATTCGCTGTGATTTTAAATCAATTAGATATTGACTAGATCTATAATTAAAACTTGAAAAAATAAAACTAATGGTTTCATCTAATGATATCGGAAAAAGATCATTGGGTAATTTAAAGTCCGCATTTGAAGTTTTCAGAAAACCGCTGCCAAAGTTTAATTTGTGAATTCTTAAAACTAGCGAAAAACTCTCCTTAAAGCTTCCCTTAAAGCAACAATTGAGAGCTCTTGCTGTTAGGAGTTTGGCTAAGCAGTCATCTCCCAAAGTTTTAGATATGTCAGTTTCATCATTTAAATATTTTTTGCATTGACTTAGAACGTATTGATCATTTTCCATAGCCTGGATTTTTAGGGCAGGGTGCTTTGTAATGACTATGTAGAAATACAAAAACATGGCAAGAATCAAATGCCTGTGTTTACTGGTTTTGATTATATTTATGAAAACTATAATTTTCTCAAACGCCAGCTTGTAATTCTTTGCCTTTATCTCGTTATTTATCATTGATATATTTATCATTATGAATTTTTCTTGGGTATCAAAGAAATCAAGTTCTCTGTACAAAAAATCTTTGCTAATTTGGTCATTTATAGGTAAAGTCAGCTTGTCAAGAATTTTTAAATACTCTTTGCTGTTCTCTAAGCCATCAACTACATTCACTGAATCTGTCTTAGTTTTTAATAAGAGAGAATTATGTAATTCGTTGTTAGTGGCAATAGATGTGTTCTCTGTGACTCTGTAGATATTACAACCTACTTTAAGTCGGTTGTATAAATATGATGTGTTCTTGTAGTTATTAAACCTTGGAATGTTTTTGAAACTAAATTCTAAAAATTTTTCATTGAATGCTTCATTAATTTCTTCTTGCTTTAATTTGTTGTTCTTGTTAGACTCCATAAATTTTGCTACACAAGTGCTTATTAACGCTCCAAATATCGAGCTCTTCTTAACCTCAGATACTATCAAAAGCTCCTTATTCTTAGGACTAGTTGCTAAAAAAGTTTCCATTGTAATGACAAAGTTTTCAAAAAATCTAAAATCTGACATGATCTCTAAAAAAAGAGGGATCCCATAGGTGATAATGTTAAGTGATGACTCGTCATATGGTTCATACTGTGATAGAGTATCATGGAGCTTGTCAATTATGTAAAGTTCCTCATTCGCTATAAATTTTAATATGTCCAGCTCGTTCAAGCATATAGAGTTTTTCTCAATGTATAAAAAAATTAATATCAAAACAAAAGTGTTGTTGGGTGTTAAAACCTCTGTAGTAAGTATGCTCTTCATTGCTTATTTTGATTGATGCTCTCTTCCTGGGTAAATATATCTATATATGTGAGTGTGTGCGCTTTTATTCTAATGACACAACATAGCTAATTAAATGATACCTTTATATTTGGTTTCATATACAATTTTGTATATTATTTAGCTTTTTTTTTTTTTTGATCTGTTATGAGATTTGCTAATGATTGTCAATGCATAATATTTGTTTGTGGTTAGTCGTCATTGGCATCATTCTCTCAATCCTTCTTTTTCGCATATTAACCAATGCTTTAATATTTATTTTTTTGTACTAAAAAAAATATGTAATGTTCGTTGTTTGCAAAAAAAAAAATTAGTCACGTGTTTTATTGAGTCACATGGTATTTTATTAAGTCACATGTTTATATAAGTAAAAGCAAATGGAATTTTTTGTCTCTATTTTTAACTGTGAAAAGTTGGATCTGCTAAAAACAAAACAATAAAAACATAAAACAAATGATTTGCAGTTTTGGAGCATTTTTTTATTATTCTTTGTTTTTTGTTTTTCTTAGAGGAGCCACTATAAATTTATAGTGTGTAAAAAAAAAGAAAAAAATAAGCTTGCAACAAAAAATAATAAATAAATAAAAAAAGTTATGAGCCCTGAATAACTTTAAAAATATTACAAATTTAAAAAAAAAAAAAAATGAAAAAAAGGAGAAATTTTGATAACAATAGATATATATCTATAAATATAGATACAAGTTTTTTTCTCGTATTTTCATTTTAAATAAAAATTATCTTAATAATTTCTTCATTGCAATTTACTTGTTCAATTCTAAGAGTTTTAAATCTCAAATAAAATTATTTTTATCTTTGAATTTAAATTTTGTTTTGGTTTATTTGAAAAAGAAAGATAAAAGATCCTTGTTTGTAATTGGGATTTTTATTCAATACGGTTAATTCTCGGCTGGTTAAGGTATTACATTTTTCACTGCGATCTGCGTTCATATTAATTACTTAATTTTAAAATATATATGTTATGAAAATGATATTAAATAAGAAATGAAACATATATGTATAAATTCTTTTTATTATACTATTTTGTCTGTTAAATTTATAAGCATTACGTTTTGTCTCCCTATACAATCGATTTATTAGTGTACTTTGCCTCATTTATAAATTTAGTCTCTTGTCACAATTAAAGTATAAATGTGATAAATTCACCCCTTCAAATTCTCTTTTCATCTTTAACCATGTCTTTATTTATAGATTGTATTGTTGTATTACTTTTTTGTCCTTTTATCCAAAAAAACATTATTCTAACAATAACATGCTCTATATTTTTCAAACCTCCAGATTTTCCACTAAAGCTTTTTCTTCGTATTTGATTTAGATGGATATCATATTTTTTTAATATGTTAAATGTTTATTTGAAGTGTGTCTTCTTGTGTCTTAGAAGGTTACTCTTAGCGCAAAATGACTTGTTGCATCTCTCGCAATGAAATGGTTTTGTACCCAAGTGCACGTTTAAGTGCATTTCTAATGGTTGCTTTCTTTTGAATGTCTTGCTGCAGAGCATGCATATAAATCTTTTTTTTGATTTCACCTCTTCTTCATACTCTCTCTTTTCTCTTAAATTATCCGAATTTTTAGATCTCCGCTTGGATTTCTTGATCTTTTTGTCATGTATAATAAACAAGCTGGGGTCTTTGAATTCCTCTGGAGTGTTGTATCTAATTGTAGGTATGTGTTTGTTTTCAATATTCAACTTTTGTTTCTGGTTATGCATATGGGGTAGCTTTATAGAGAGGTTGCTTGCAACTTGAGTGTTGAGCTTATTCTGCTGGTTGAACATTGATGGGAGATCCTCAGAATTGTTCTTAAACTTTTCTTTTCCACTCTCTTCTTCAAACTGAGTCTTAGAGCAGCTCATAGCCTTCAAAGGTAGTTCAGATTCAACTTTTGTCAAATATCGTACAGATGGTTCCCTAAGATTTTGGGGATCATTAAGTGGCTCTGCAACATGATTATAGCAATTTCCGTTTTGATATACAATGGGAGTCTCGGAATTGACATTATTCTTTTCAAGTGTTTTGTTATTATCAATGGATGCATACTTTTGATGAAACATATTACCTGTGCTTTGAATATTAGGTCCAACGTTTAGATGTAATGGCAAAGGAGCCATATCTCCCGCATTATATGCTATGAAATTGTGAGAAGAAACTTGATTGTTTTTTACGTGGCCATTTGTTGCAGGAACATGAACGATAGCTGGCAAAATCTGTATATTGTTTCCTTGGTATGACTCAATATTTAAATCATTTGGAACAGAGTTGTTCTGAATGTATACCCGATTAGAGTCAATTGAGTGATTTTCTGCATTTAAGGACAAACTAGCCGGTTTCAAGAGTTGTTCATTCCAATGTGAAGTGGTGGAGTAGTTGCTATAGAAGTTTTGTTGTTGGTTCCTCGGTAAATAATAATTTGAACTATTACTTGGTGCGGAGTGTATATATCTAGGTGGAATTGCTGAAGGCAACATTTTGTAATCTCTGTAAGGCACAGTACTATTAAAGTATGTAGCGTTACCACTAGAATTATTTAATTGTCTATTTGGAATGTTGCTGTTATCGATAATCTTGTCTTTACTAGTATCATTTACATTGTTGTCGAGCATTTGTTTAGAAAAATTCGAGTTGGCTTGAAGAGGATGGTTATTATTATTGTAAGTAGCATTATTTTTAAGGCCAATCATGTTGTTTATATTGCCATTAATGAGGGACTTTTCACTGGCTTGCAAGATGTTTGGTAGAGGGAGTTTGTATTCCTGTTTTTCTAATATGGCACCGCTGACATAGAAATTGTTGTCTTGATTGTATCTCATCTCTCCATTTATTTTGAGATTATTATTTTGCTGATCACAATTGTTTATAAGTTTTTTATTTTTGTTGTTGTTTACTAATTCATTAAGGTTCATGAAATTATAATTTTTTTTTTTTTTAATCCTAAAACTATATGTATATCTAAATATAATACGCTTATAAACAGAAGCTCTATCTATGATACAGTTTAAAATTTCTTGGTGAGTTTGTTTATATTTATATTAAAGTAGATAAATATGTGTGTGATCTAAACACTACTAAGCGTCAAAGATTTTATTAACTATGATTTTGGAATTTTTTTTTTTTTTTAAGAGAATTAGTACTGTTATAATTGTTTATATATGAGTTTATTATTTTCTTTAAAACTCCTGAAAACTATTATTAGATTTTCTTATTCTATTAAACTAAGTAATATCTAATTAACTTAAAAAATTGAACGGAATTATTTTAACAGTAATACATTTAACATGTATTATATATATATATATGACAATCAATGATCTAATTTAATTTTGTCCGTAATAAATATATTAGGATTAATTCTCTCTTTTTGCTTTTATTTCTCGCATTTGTATTTTTTCTTTTTTTATATAATTTTTCATTGAATTACATTTACGTATAATCCATGTGTATTATTTTATTATTAACAATAATAATCCAAAGGTATACATACTAAGGATATTAACATTAATAATTTTGTAAGGGAAAATATGTTACTGTCTTTGTTTTAATTGTTACTATGTTTCTTTTATTAGTAATATTCTTATTTTTATTATTAATGGTGTTCTAAGTTACCTATTATATAATCTATAACAGCCCAGACAAAATAAAAATAAAAAAAAGAAAGGGGAGATAGAAGAAACTAAGCCAAATGTAATTTTCTAATAACTTGACAATAAAAAAACAATAAGAAGATTTCCACTCTAATATCCGCTCACTTAAGTTTTTTTTTTTTTTTTATAAATCATTTATTTCTAACACTCTTTTAAGAGTAAATTACAATTTAAATATTATTTTTTTATATCCTAAACAAAAAAAATATATATAAAGGGGTTAAGAATTTAATAATGATCTCATAACATTTTTTCTTCACTGTATTATTTTTTTTGTTTCATTTTTTTTCTATTCTTATCAATGGAAATAATAATGTTTTTAAAAAAAAGTTTTCTTGTTAAAACTTTTCTAACTACCTCACTACAAAACAGTATTAACTTTAAACTGACACGTGTTTGTAAAAATATTTTTAAAGCCTATCTTATGTAATAATTGTTATATCACTTAACTAAGTATTATCAAAAGCTCTATAGATATTAAAAAGGCAACCTTGTGATCACACCTATGATAAAATATTCTCAACAACCAAAAAAAACAAAGAAAAATACGTAATGCAACTTATACATTTTTTCAACAAAAATAAGAAATACGAAGATTAAATATACTAAATCTAGTTATATAAATTATAATTATCACTCATATAAGTCTTTTTTTTTTTTTTTTATTACTTACTTAAAAGAATTTAATATTGATCCATACCGATTTTTTGATGTATTAACTATCATCACTCTTATTTAACCAACCGCTAAAAAACCAATTTCTAACTGCAAAAATATGTGTTTTTGTAGCATTAATAAGTTAGACTTTTATTTTTAGTTTTGATATTAATCGTTCATAGCAACGCAAAATTTTTTAAAAAAGATAAATAACATTTTTTCATTTTGTTTAATTAAAATTACATATATACATGAAAAAAGTTTCTTTCACTAATCAAAGTATTTAAACTCAGTCATTAACAAACACTTTTGCGGTAAATCACCCATCATTGGAGATAAAATTTTCAACAGCTGCTTGTTACTAGCATCCAAAACAGACAAAACCAAAACATAGCCTAGAATGCCTGAAGTGAGTATTTTTTTTGTATCTTTTTCTTTCAAGTCTGAGTTTGTTACTGCTAGAAGACTGTATTGTAAAGAATCTTTTGTATAATTGGTAATTCTCTCTATTTCATTCACATCATCATCTTTATGTTTGTATATGAAAACATCTTCATATCTCATTGTCAAGGTGTATGGCGAGAGAACCATTTTTGCAGTGCTGCCATAGAAGTATGCTCGTATTGCCAATCTCTGTTCAAATCTTCTAAAACTATCAGTGATCGCATCATGGTCTATTGATCTGGATTCCTCAATGGGTAGTATGAATGCGCTTTTTACTGTTTCAGCCAGAGTGTAAATTCGATCTTCAAGATATTTTGTTCTATCATCTCCTTCTATTCTTGATATATCTAATATATGGTCCACTTCAAATTGCTCCACCAAATACTTCACGTAGTTAACATCATAAGGCAATGGAACTGTGTTCTTTCTTTTGACTCCTGGTAACTCATAGTCATCTTCTTCGTCTTCGTCTTCTTGTTCCTCATGCTCAGTATATGTTCTTTTTTTAATTCTTGATTCTTCAACTTCCATAAAATCTCCTTCGTTCCCTGCATCTTTGTTTTCCAATTCTGGTATTTTCAGTTCTCCTTCTTCTCTGTTTTCTTCTTCTTCTTCTTCGTATTCACTTTCATCGTTGTCCTCAACGATCTCATTTCCCTTTTTCTGGTCAAAACTTTCATCGTGTTGTTCTTCTATTACAGCATCACTTGAAGTTTCGTCTCTATTTGTAAAGCTACCACTTAAGTCTTCCTTATTATTGTTATTCTCAATCTCATTCTCATTCTTCTCCGAGTCCTCATCTTCATTTTCAATTTCCATCTTAACATCTGTTATATCTTTATTTGGTACAAATTCGCTCAATCCTGTTTCTTCATCGGTTTTCAATGTTATGTATGGTGTATCTATAATAATTCCTGATCTGTTAACATGAAATGATTTATTCAAAATATTTATAGTATCCATGGATACAGCAGCAACCTGTTTTAAATAAAAGTCATAGTTTGTTTTTGTTATATATTCAAATCCAAACTGTCTAACCACAGGCTTTACCACAGGCAGCAGCGGATGCAAGGCTGATGTTTGAGACTCACCCCATGATACACACTCAGGTATCAATGGTTCTGTGACGCATGTAACTGATAAACAACCTGGTGGAGTGAATATACCCTTCATAGGATCTAGATTAACAAATAATGGTTGATTTGACATATTAACCATCTTTACAGCATATGATACTAAAGTTTTTGCTATGCTTGTTTTTCCAGCGTTGTGATCTCCCACAATTAATATTCTTGGGCCTCTTAGATTTGTCAGTCTCTTTTGATAAAACTTCAGAGCTAGGGAGTAAATTGTCAAGATGTTCGGATCGTTTTTAACTATGCACTCAGGAAATGGTTTTGATAAGGTTTTATTAGTTCTATAATTTATCTCGCATGTTTCTACTGCAAAAAAGACCACCTTTTCTTGGCTGTTAAATTGTATTTCTGTATTGTTTGCTAGTTCTATACCAAAAGTCTCACAGATACCGTGTTTAATTGTTACAAATAAATTTTGTTCATTAGTCAAATTTACTATCCATTCATCACCTTGGCTTAATACAAAGGTGTTAATCTTAGTTTCGTCATATTCTGTTGATGTAAATATACCATCACCTTCACCTGCTTCGTCATTATCTGACCTCATAAAGGCTTCGTACTCCGCATCATAATTGACTTCTGTGTTATCCTTCTCATCTGTAGATTTGTTTACTGTTTCGGAATTTTTTTCCTCCATTGTAGTAGAAGCGTTCTCAGCACTTTCTTCCACCATTTCTAATATTTGCTTTTCAAAAAAAAATTGTATGTATATTTGGTTTTTGGTTTATTTTTATAAGTATGAATATATAAGTTAAAAACTTAATAGAATTATATTTTATCTATATGTAGCTATTTTTCTTAATATGAAAAAACCATTACAGATGTAAAGAAAACAAACTTAAAAATTCTAATATTAAACACACCTATTTTTATTATTTATTTTTAATCACGTTTTGAAATAGTCACGTTTTTTTTGTTTTTTTTTTATTAATAAGTGAAATATTAAAAGATAAATATATCTATAATGCATCATTATAGTTAATATAACAATTATATATATCCTAATTTTAATAAAACTTTATACTACAGCAAGAATGAAACGACTTTGTAAAGTATTGTAGATTTTTGCTTACACCAATTTGTAATTGTTTCATCAACAGTGACGTTGTCATAAATTTTAACATCGCAAACTTCAATATCTGATGCCCCTGACTGCTGATCTTGATATTGTTTGAATACCAAATCTTGCATTTTTCTTTCTTTTTTTCCAGCATAATTGTTGTATAGATACAAGAAAGAAACACTTAGGAAACAAACAACAAGCGGAAACCATGCACCATTTGGAACCTTTTTCATTGTAGCTACCATAATAGTGAAATCAAAACTTCCAAAAGTTAGTAAAAACAATAGCCCAAAGATCAAATGTTTATTGTAAATGTAAATGATACAGAATGAAATCAGAGTCGTTGTAACACAAAAGTCAATTGCAATTCCTGTACCATATGCTGCTGTGACTCTATTTGAGTTTTTAAATCCAACTGTAGTCAAAACTACCGCAACCATCAATACCCAATTTGCGATTGGAATATATATCTGGCCTTTATGTTTCATGGATGTATGTACAATATGTAAGTTGGGGAAATATTTTAGCTTTATCAACTGCTTTAAAATGGAAAAAACAGAGAGTATTAAAGCTTGTGATGCAATAATGGTGGCTAAAGTTGCAAAAACAAAGACAAACCAGTAAAAGCCATTACTGCTTCCATCACCCCCTGGTATACTGGCATAAAAGAGATTTGCAATTGTTTTGGGGTCTTTGTGTTTTAAAATAAATGCTGTTTGTCCTAAGTAGCACACAATTAAACATGGGTATACAAAAAATATCAACGTCAATTGAATTGATATTTGGTTAAAATGGCCAACATCTGCAAACATGGCTTCACAGCCCGTAACTGATAATAAAATTGATCCTAAAGCAAAGACAGACCTCTTTTTTAAGAAACTTATGGCATATGAGGGGTTTAATGATTTCAATATACCTCTATCGTATTTACTTATGTTGATGATACCAATAATGAATATGGTTATAAGCCATACAAATATTATAGGAGCGAATACCGCAGACACCTTTCCAGAGCCAAAGCGTTGAATTGAAAATAAAAATAACAAAATCACCACTGAAATAGGCATTACATAAGGTGATAATTTTGGCACTGGTGCACTGATACCTGCAACAGCTGATAGCACTGATGTTGTTGGTGTTAATAACCCGTCACTAATAATCAAAGAACATCCCAGGAAACATGTAAAAACCAAAACGTGACTCATTACTACATGTATGAATTTCTTCTTGTAGTAAAACACGCCTGATCTGAGTGAAATAGCAGTATCTAAATCATAAACACCATCGTCATGAATACTTCTCTTGGATGTGAACGATTTTTGTGATTCTAAGTCACTGTGAGCATCTTTTGTAATGCTGCTGTATACATCGCCATTCTTAGCATCGTTAGTATCTTCATCTTCACTTATCACTTCGTCATAATCATCTTGCGAAATACATACATTTCTGTTGTATTTTTTAATTCTCAAGTATCTAATTAACTTAACATATATCGCAATCTGACCACCTTCTCTCTTGAAAGGTCCCAAGTTAAGTACCACTAACGAGTATTTGATTATTACTATTATGGTAAACATCCAGAAAATGCATGACATGGAGCCATAAACTTCCTTATCTGTTGGTGTGTAGTCTGAAAACACTGTTGAGTAAACATATAAAGGTGAAGTACCTAAATCCCCATATATCACACCTAGAGATCCAAAAGCCAAAATAACATTTTTTTTAATGTTTTTTCTGTTAACAACCAAATTGTTGGATGCACCATTGAACTCTTGGGAGCTTTCTTCACATTTGCTTTCTTTATCCAAATGCTGTGGCTCATGTAAGCTCCCATCTGCATCATTAAAGGATTCCTGATTTTGATGCAAAGAGTTGTTTTGCCTGTTTTGTTGAGCTATTTTCATAGCGTTTTCAAATCGAGTGTCTATTAAATGAGCTTCCACCATTTGAGATGGCAAGTCATTTTTATCATCGTTTGAAGAAAGCGAAACCTGGTCTACATCAATAGAGGTTCTTGTCAATATTTTCTTTGCAGGATGGATAATTGATACATGCTCTGGAACTGACATTGTTTTTTTATTGTTTGTATAAGAGTGTGTTTTTTAGTGTGTTCTGTGGTCTTTATACATATTTATATATATGTTGATATTACAGAGTTAATACTATCATTAGTTGTTAAGAAATTATATTGATTAAAGTTATACATGACTTTGAATCAAATCTCCAGGTTTAATGAGGCTTCCTTTTATATAATTTAATTTAGCGTTCAAGAGAATGCAAACTACAAGTTTTCATTAAGACAATTACATCTATACACATTTTAAGACTGCTTTGAATTAAACATCTATCATGTCTTTCTTCCCACTAAAATTGAAACAGTTCATATAAACAACTTATTATCTAGATTGTACAAGCTTATGAAGCGTGGTGTCTTATAGATACTTTTCACTCTCACAACATATATCACTGTGTCCTTTTTCATGGGCTTTTTTTTTTCTTTTCTCCTCTGCATTTTGTAGTATTTTCGCTATCTAGATGTTAGTGTCTTTTTTTTTTTGTATAAAAAAGTATATATATTGAAAAGTACACATTCTAATATTGGAAAAGATGCAAGGTACATCTATTTTTGCGTCTTTAAATTCACAAGGACACAAATAAGACTTATTTCAAAATGTCTTATCTTTTTTTATTCCCGATTTTATTTTATTATATCATTCTTTTTTTTTTTTATATATGTAATCGTATTTTGAACAACAAAAATGATTTCAATTACTTGAACTCAATTTGTTTACCCCAGAATTATTAAAACACATAATGAAAGTTATATTGTATTTAATAATTAAAACGTCTTTTTTTTGTTTTTTTTAGTATTCATAAAGACTGCAGTCTTTTCTTATTTATGACAAAACACACTTACACAAATGGTTTGCTGAGAATGTGAGATATTTGAATCTAGACCTTTTTATACAAATTGTATTCATATATGTATTGATTTTCTTCCACGCGTCTGTCTTTTTTAGTATATCCAGTAAAGCCTATAAAACTCTCCCATTCTTCTTCTGAAGCCTTTTTGAACATGGTATTAATATCGGATTTGTTTAAAAAAGTGTCCATTTCAAGAGCTTTATCGGAGTTTATTTCTGTAATTAATATGTTTGTTGAGTACTTAAATGAAGAGTTATATATTTCTCCTCCTCCAATAATATAGATTCTTTCTATGGCATCGTCTTGGTCTAGTCTCTGTAAAGCTTCCTCAATGTTGTTGGATTTAACAACATTATCAAACTCAGAGCTTAATTCCCATGCGGGATTAGACCGAGAAAGAACAACGTTAAGTCTGTCTCCCAATGGTCTGAACTTTTTTGGTATACTTAACCAGGTTTTTCTTCCCATCAAAACAGCATTCTTCTTGTTCTTATCACTTGTCATACTTGTTACATTCTTGAAATATTCCATTTCTTTTTTTAATCGCCAAGGTAGCTTGCCTTGAAATCCTATTCCAAATTCAGGCATAAGGCACGCTACGATGGGAATCACTTGTTTATTGAAAGTTAATGCTGACATAATATTAAGATTAATAGTAAAGTTATATTTAACCACTCGGTTTTTTCAAAGTTTTTAATTTCTTATTCAATATTGTTTTAGATATATATTACAAATTTCACGATATCAATGAAACAACTTATTTTTAATTTCGCGTGATGTACTACCTGTATCTTTAACAAATAAAATCTAGTCGCGTTATGAAAGTCACGGTTTTTTTTTTTTAACTTAAAAATTTTTTTTGCAAAATAGAGTGTTTTAGTCGTTAGACATGTGCACGATTTTTTGCTAACGAACTGGAAACCTCTACTTATTTAGCATCTTTTTCGTATTTCTGTTAACTATGATACAAATCCGTTACACTTGCGCACTTTCTTTATTTGAGATTCTTGACTCTTTTGATATAATAATTTGGTGTTTATTGATGCTAAATTGATGTTTATTTAACCATACTATACATTAAAGCTATAGATGAAACATTAACTGCTTACCCAAAGTCGCATTAAGTATAAACATTGATAAAGTAAAGAAGATAGATTCTATCATCTGAAGCACAAAAAAACAGAAATTGTTAATATATATTATAAAAAACCCCAGTCGAACCTAATGCTTAACTTTAAATCATTTAAAACTGAAGACAGTCACATTCACTTCCTGATACAGTACCCTATTGAACTAACTAAAGCAAATGAGGAAGAAACTCAGATCAAGACGCTTTTAAAAACTCCTATAACATGTTTTGTATCAGCAACAGAATTCAAGCTCAGTGAAGGTAGAAATGACAAGTATGAACAAAATACAGATGAAAAAATTGATGCGATATACTTTATTTCGCCAAATCCTAAACGAATAGGTGGGTCCAACTTTCTTCAGACAACATTGCTAGAGGGCAATTCAGATGACGGAAATTTTGCAGTAAGAAGTTTAGGGTTGAAGATAAATCAAATTGTTTTTAATAAAGTTGGTTTAGCCAGATGTCCCGTATATGTATACCTTACCTCAGACGTAAAAAACCACATAAGGTGGGAAGCTCAAACCTTAGATGTATTAAAGGACTTCAATTCAAACTTCAAGATTTAAATTTACGAAGTTGACATAAACAATAAAAAAAATCTATATACATATATATATATATTAATTCTTTTATCAAATATTTCTAATTAAATAGTTAAACCTTTAACTAAACAAAAAAATATGAATTTAATTAGAAAAAAAAAGATAAAAAGGGAAAACTTGTCAGACTGCCATTTGCACCCATCCTTTGAACATCATCATCTTTTAAGTTGAAATAACCAAAAGTACATGAAAAGGATAAAGATCATCGCGCCAGTTTTTTAGAGATCCAGGAATAAATTCCTATCAAACAAAAAATGCCAGCAGAAAAAACATAGTCATCCAGAGCTCAGCAGGGCTACGTAAAAACGCAACACAATAAACTGCCAAGAATAACAAACAAAAGTCCGAAACTAGTGCATTGTTAAATGAACCACCATAGCTGTAAAAAGTCGATAAAAGGAAATAAAAGATGGTCATTCGAGCCACTAGGGACTGCAAAACACTACCAAACTTCCCCGAAGGGAATTCCTAATACCATTTTATTCTGATAAATCAGAACAATTATTTCTCACTTTAAGGGCAGCAAAGGTAATTATCACTCATCATCCAAGTTGGATTCAGTGGCTCGTTTGAAGAGTCAAAGAGTGACGATTCCTATAGAAATGATCCTATGAAGTACGTCGACGGTTTTTATATATTATTTTTTTATATTAATATATTTAATAAAATAAAATAATTAAAAAAGAAAAAAATATATTTTCAATTTTCCAATATTAAGCTACTTATATATGTTTTGAAAATGAATGAAAAACTTAGATTTCAGAAAAAAAATAATTTAGATTTTACAATTACTATTTTTTTTAACATCTATACTAAAAAGGAATTTTTTGTTACTAACACAAATCTTTCCAAAATGGGATAGTATTAAAATACTGTTAAAAAGTTTCTTTTTTTATCACAAAAAAAAATACTTTTAATTTTTTTGTTACATTTTTTTCTTTAGGCTAAACTTTTTCGTGATAATTATAAATTTTTTCAGCTTAAAACAGTTAAAATATTTTTTTTTTGAGTTTTATTTTTTTTTTTTATTACACTACATATTTATTCTCTGGATTTATTTACGTAAGCGTACACATCACAATTTATCTTTGAAGAATAAACAAATTGGTAGAACACAGAGAAAGAAAAAAAATGAGAAAAAAGTCACTATTTTTGCTTTCTGATTTTGTTTCATTAAAATTTCGTTAATGTGGCTGTTATGTTTGGATTAGTAGTGATTAAAACTACTATTATGTTTCTTATTATTTTGCTAGTACTGTATGATTCAGTTATTAACTTTTAATAGTGCCTAATTCGTGTTTACTATTGTAATATGCGTAGAAGTATGTGTTATCCTCTTTAGAGGTTTCACTAAATGGATTTTATTAACAAAAAATTATTAAAGATTAATTCATAGGTATTTGTTTAAAAAGAGTTAATAAAAAAGAATTTCTAAAAAGATAAAGAAAGTACACTCTAAACACCATACCACATATAATAACAAGATGGCTGAATCTCACAGATGTATGTAATGAACACAACTTTAAATCATATTTGATAATGGAATAATTGATACCAATTAAATGAGCCTAGGCATGGCATAGCAAATGGACTGTTTATAAAACTGTATAACTATGAAAATTATTAAGATGTTTTTGATAAATGAAACGATAAAAAAAGAAACCAACCAATTTAGATATAAAAGTGTAATAATATAGTTAAAAGATAAAGAATGATTGAATCCAACATTGATTGACGAAAATATTATAATAGGATTTAACAAACGAGTTGTATTGTTTGTAATTATCTAATTGAGGGTGTATTTAACTAAACACAAAGATATTGATAGGTGACAAATGAAAATTCAAAACTATTAAACACGAGAACTTATAGAAAGAAGAAATATTACTTTGAGAAAGTGACCTAAATAGGCTTAATTAAACAAACATAGTTAAGTAGATAAGCACTTTAACTTTATAAGAAAGACACAATACATCTAACATAAACCTATTGACACCATGCTCTAGACTATTATGGATCTTATCAATTCCAACTAAGTGAAAGGACTATTTGTAAAAAATTTACTAACAAATATATTTTTTATTATTTTTGAACATAATTATTGAATACAATGATATTAAAAAACAGTATACGTTAAAGGTAAACACATTTCATACCAAAGATCTAAGAGCGTTAACAACCCAAACGTCTCCTTAATCAAGATTGAAAACGTCTCTAACCCAGAAGATGCTAAGTTTTACTTAGGTAAGAAGATTGCCTACGTTTACAGAGCTTCCAAGGAAGTTAGAGGTTCTAAGATCAGAGTTATCTGGGGTAAGGTTACCAGAACTCACGGTAACTCCGGTGTTGTCAGAGCCACTTTCAGATCCAACTTACCAGCTAAGACTTTCGGTGCCTCCGTTAGAATTTTCTTATACCCATCCAACATCTAATTTTGATTTTTAAATTTTAAACAGGAGAAACAGTGGTCAATATTTGCTTTAGGTTATATCAAATAGCAATTTAGTTATCTGTTTCTTTTTTTTTTATATTCATTTAACAATAGATAAAATAAAAAATTAAAAATAAAAATTAATGAGATAGAGGTATATATGTGATTACTATACTTTATATATATATATGATCATAATAAATTTATTAAAAGTATTAAGCTAAAATATTAAATTTTAAACTAAAGATAAACTTCTTTCTTTTTTTATTGTTGCATGGATTATTCTCAGATATAGTACAATATCCTTTTCTTATTCAATTGATTCCTCTTAAATCTTCTACAATTTCCTTCTCTTAATAAGTACATTGTTTTATAAAAATAAACAAGATGCCAAACAAGTCCAGAGAATTCTGTTATCACATTGAACAATGTATATATTTTTAAATATCATTCAGGACTTCTTTTGTCTTTTATTCTTCTTGTGTTGACTTATGAAAAAAAAGTAAGAAAGAGCAAGTTTTTTTGTAATTATAATAAACAGGATATATAAAATGTTCAGAATAGTTGATTCATACCTTTATGGTTTAATAACTAAATCCTTCATATCTGCTTTACATATAGGCTCTAAATAGGCAAGTGTTCTTTAATTTATTATTTTTATTATTGGGGAAGAGCTTCTTTATATTTTTTTTACTTCTACTTCTTCTTGTTGTTATATCAAAAAAGTTTTAAAGTCTAATGCTTCTTCTCTTGAAGAAGTCAATGACTCTTTTTGTAGTGGAAGTGGTGCTACCATTAGTCGTTTCTGTGGCGGCTGTATGGGTACTCTTTATTGACTTTGTTGGAGAATAAGAACTGTTGGTTACAGGTACAGGTTCCAGTTCAGACTCTAATAAAGATCCTTTACTCAAATTTGGATTCTGCATGTCACTTTCTCTACTGTGATAATAACGGTTTTCCATTCCAGAATCATGTATGGAATCTCTCATCATTGTATTATTTCTTTTTTGAACATTGGCTTTTGCCTTTGGAGAATGAGTTTGAGATTTCCCACTATCATATAAAGAATAAAATGAAAGTAAACTGAATCTTTTGTTTTTCTTTCCACTTTTGACTGTGTTATCCAATGTTTGATTATGATTCTGTAGTGAAGGTTCTGAAGTTTTAGATTCATGACCAGAGTTGTAAGTGACATTGCTTGACATTCTGCTTGGGGCACCTATGGTTGAACCTGATGCCTCAGATACATTACGAGATGGTTGTCTCTCGTTGAAATTCTTCTTGTAGTAGACTTTATCACTGTTTATTGGCATCTCTTGGTATATATCTAAATTGTATCGAGGATCGTAATTGTTGTTTACTTCTTCAGAAAGAACTTTTTCATTCCGTAAAGTTCTTGTGTCCCTATAAGAAGGTTGGTGATAGCTGGATTTTGTATCATTGTACATGATTGGTATTTTCTCATATGATCCTGAGTAATTCATCTCAGGTTGATATGACATTGGTCTTTGTTTTATAGGTTTTGTAGGATTGAACTTATGTTGAGATTTCGGATGTTGCATTTGCTTATTTGAGTCCTCCATAACTTGTTGAAGAACAATCGATGCTGCTGAGTTGCTTCTTCTGTGATTTGTTGACCTTTCAGATAATCCAGATACTGGTGGTGATCTAGAAAGACTAATTGCAGACCCATTGTGTGAGTAGTTATTTCTCTCATTCTCTGACAATATTGGCAAAGGCTTTTCAAATACATCCTTGCTAGGCATGTCACTGCTTTTTGCATAATTTAATTGAGAAAAATCAATAGACTCATGTTTATTTCTGCGAGTAGTGCTGTTATTATTTGTAGTGAATCCATATGAAGAAGAGGAAGATGAAGGAAACTGATCAACTTTTACAGTGGCAACTGTGTGGCTCTCCTTAGGAGCTAAAACCTTTGTTGTATAAGAGTTTTCCAGTATAAGTGAGCCTCTTTTATTCATTCCGTTAGAGTTGGTTTTATGAGAAGAGCTTTGTTTTACAATAGACTTATTTTCGTTTTCTGTTTCAGTTCCGGCTCTGTAAACCTTATTGCTATCAGTAGATAAAAATCTGTCCCATTCTTCTGGAGAAATTGATAAAAATGGGCTATGAGGCTTCATCCATTGATGTTGATAAACTTGCTCCATGGTTAATCTATTCTTAGGATTAGGAACAAGAATTCTTCTCAGTAGATCTCTAGGTACAGGTGTAATATATTCAGGGAATTTTAATGGGGTTTGTGTAATATACATATACAATTTAGCAATGTCATCACCATCAGGGTTATCTTTGTCATCATCCCATGGTAAATATCCTGCTAAAATAGCAAAAAGAATGATCCCACATGACCATAAATCTGATTTCTTTGCAGAGTATGGTCTTGAAGAGACTACCAGTTCCGGAGCTGCATAACAAGGAGACCCACAACTTGTTTTCATCAATTCATTTTTACCTGGCTGAAACTCATTTACAAATCCAAAATCAGTAATAATCAAGTTTTCAAACCTATCGAGTAACAAATTCTCTAACTTCAAATCTCTATGAGCCATACCTTTAGTATGCATGTAATGAACACCACTTATCAGTTGAGCAAAGAGTCTACATCCTTCGCTTTCCTTGAGTCTCTTTTTTTCTTGAATATATTTATAGAATTCTCCACCTGAGGCATATTCCAAAACAATTCCTATGTGGGTGTCGTTTCTGATGACCTCTTCAAGTCTGACAATATTAGGATGTGTTAAAACCCTTAGGGAGTTTATTTCTCTAAAAAGCTTAGTCTCTGTCTCAGATCCCTGTGGAATGGATGAATTTTTAATAAGCTTTATGGCAACCTGTTTTGGTAAATCATCTCCGTTGCCCTTTCCTTGCCCTTTATTCATGTAACCAAGGGTGTTCGCCAGAAAGGAGTTCTTAAGGTTATTCTTTTGTTTAGTTTTTGTAGACCAGGCAAGTTTAACTTTACCGAACTCACCTTCACCTATAGTCTTTCCTAAAACATAAGGACCAAACATTGGCTGTTTCTTTTGTTTAACAATAGGTGTTGCTGTTTCAATATTATTATTATTAGTATTATTACTATGACTATTAATATTAGCTGTAGATCCTACTTCAGAAGAAACTTCAACTGAAGGAGTATTGTTTCTGTTATTACTATTAATATTATTAGGGAGCTGGTATCCGCTGTGAACATGGTAACTATATCTCTTTTGTTGGGCATAATAAGGTTTGTAATGATTTTGAGAGACATTGACAAGATCTTCTTCATTAAAATAAGAGCTACCAGTACTTATTCTTCTGTTGCTATTAGAGCTCATGGATTGTGAACGCACTATGACCGCTGGATTTTCATCCTTTTTGCTTTCATACCCTGATGGTCTCTCTAGATGGTTTGAGTTTTGTGATCCCATTGATGTTACTCTAGTGGTTCCATAACTGTTACCAGAGGCATTAGATAATATTCTATGTTGAATGTGAGATATATTAACGTTGGAATTGGTCAGTGGTTTACTTTTAACTTTTGTTTCATTTAAAGCCCCATCGCTGATGTTCAACATGCTAAACCTCTGAGCTCTCTGACGGTATTGTTCATTCTTTAAGTCGTTGTGTATTTCAGAAATGTTGGTTCTACTAGTAGAAGTGATACTACTACTGTTTTCAAAATTCATTTTTTTTTTATTGTTTTTATTTTTATTCTTGAACTGGTATTCAATAAGTATCTACAGAGCTTATAGATCAGATGTTTTTTTATAATTTTATAAATAACTAAAAGTATATGAGTACAATCTTAAGTTGTTTTAACCCTTGGAAGTTGTTGGGTAATGTTTTTTTATTTTTTTTCTTCTTTATTAGATGTTGTTTATTTTCTAAGTTAAATAATAACTAATAAACACGCGCGTAGATAGTAAAAGAGAGATAGATGTAATTGTAAAATTTATTTTTTTTTTTTTTAGGTTTTTTAAAAATAAATGTGAAGTTATTAATAATTAATTAAATAAAGATCAATTTAAAAAAAAGTAAAACTAGTAATATCAAATAGTATCTAATAATTCAACAATTCAATAGTTAATAGTGTTATTTGAAGTAATGTCCTATATCACTAATGTATATGTGTTATGCATATAGAAATATATATATATATGTATATATCTACTATTGTATGATTGTTTTTATTTTTTTCACTTTAATAATGAGTTTTTTCTATGGTTATGACTCTTATTGGTATTTTTTTAAGTTAATGATGTATATTGTAACAAAGTGTAGTTTAATTAAAATAGTAAAAAATATTTGTTTATTTTGATCTTCTTCTAATTCTTCTTCATTTCTTCTATATAATAATAATAAAATATATTAGTTATGTATTCAAAGAAATTATTTACTGTATAATATTTTTTTTTTGATTTGTTTCTTTTTTTTTTTTTTTTTT